>CAEGAE010035764.1:0-66836 GCA_903067095.1 Girardinus metallicus | reverse complement strand
TGTTATTGACCAAATACTTATTTTCCACCCTTATTTTCAAATAAATTCTTTAAAAATCAGACAATGTGATTTTCTGAATTTTTTTTCTCATTTTGTCTCTCATAGTTGAGGTCTACCTATGAAGTCAATTACAAGCCTCTCTCATCTTTTTAAGTGGCAGAACTTGCACAATTGGTGACTGACTAAATACTTTTTGACTAAATACTTTTTCCCCCACTGTATTAAAACAGAATAGCTTCTAAAGCTATTCTGAAACAGCTCTGTTCTCTCTCATTCATGAATGTATATATTATGTGAATGACACTGTTTAGGGAGTTGTGTATGTACTTTTTTGTTTTAGCTATGTGCATTTTAGGATTATTAATATGTTTTTTTCTGGTGAGATGCAGAAGACAAATTTATATGTCATGTACATTTAGTGGACGATAAAATGTCTCTTCTTACCTTTGAACATTTTCGCATTTTGCACATGAAACAACAAACTTCAATGTATATCCATTGGATTTTAAGTGATAGAGAGAACATATTTATGAATAGGAAGAAACATGATGCATGGCTTTTAAAATAATTTCAAAATAAGCTATTGAGTTTCTGGGTATGCCTCTTCCTGCTTCTCACATTTAGTTTCATCTTTATATCCACCCATCTTCCTTTCAACCCTGACCAGCATTAATATGTCTGATGATGAAAAGTTTCCCCACCATCATGTCTCACTGTGGGAATAGTGTGTCTTGGGTGATAATCACCACCACATAAATAATTTTGTTTGTAGCCCAAAAAGTTAAAATTTGGTGACAGGTGGCAATTTTCCCCACATTTTTACCTCCATTTGTAAAAATCTGCAAACCAAAATTCTTACTGTTTTCTTAGTCTCAAGCTTTCGGTAAGGCTTGATCAACAAATTTCTCCCAACTGCACTATGAATCTCCTCCACAAAAACAATGGGCCCCCAGGCTCTTGATCTCCTTGACCAGCCTTTAAGTTCAGATGGCTACCCAAGATTTTTTGTAGTTCTGCCTTCCTGCCACACTCATTTCCATTTCACATGATGGACTGAGCAGTGCTCCATGAGATGTTGAGAGCTCAGGATATTGTCTGATAAGTACACACTGAGCATACACCCATTAGGATCAGAGTTTATATATGTGAGTGCACAGGCAGGCAAAATAAAACACAAGCGGACAAATGCACAAACACACACAAAGATGTGGTAAGGCTTTCAGGACAGGAAGAGTGTATCAGTCAGGTTAATTACCAGAGAGATGGCTGGCAGTAAGGCAGACTGGGTGGGTATGTGAAGAATAGGGGGTGTGATGCTTGCAGGATGGCAACACCTCTACTGTAAAAATACAAATGTAATGCATTTATGAAAACATACGACGCACTATCTGGTAATCAGTGGATTCTGTTTACAGCATTCAAAGATCTAATCCCTGCTATCTCCTCATCTACAACCCTTCTCTCCATCACCTCTCTTGCATTTTCTCTCCTTTGTGCACTCCTAAAACCTCTTCTGCGTCGCTGCGCCCTCACTAATCCACAGTGACACATTTCACCATTCAGATCTCACACAGAGAACGCCTGCCTCGCTGCAGCTGATGATGAGCAGTGCACCACAGAGAAGCAATCAGATGATTTAACACAGAAAGAAACTGGCCATTCGCACGACAGGTGATTTATCATCAATGACTGGAATTTCTGAACTATTATTTTAAGTTCTGAACTTGTACAACAAGCTTGCCAACATGCCTTTGTGTCCACATAAACTTGGAAGAGAAAAGGTATGTACAAGACAATGATGGTTCTAATGCAGCAGTTTTCTTCACAGTAAGAAATATCTATCACAAAAAATAATAACTTGACTGAACAAAAAAGGAAGATAGCTTGAAAGAAGCTACTGTCCTTGGATTGGCAAAGCTAAAATACTGATATATGGCTAACGGCCTTAATTCCCACCATGCACTTTCAGATTGTATTGATCCAAGGCACTCATAATCTCTTTCTACTCTTTGTGCTTCCGGAGGTTTGAGTAAGGCAGACTTGGCAGCTGACACATTAAGGAGAAACATGAGAAAGCTGAAACGTGGTGTGAGGACAGCTTATTGCATTCAGATGAGAGAAAAAGACTACCACAAGTATGAGTAGTTTTCACATGAGAAATGAAAACATATTAGCAGTAACAAAACACCCAAAGTCGAACATTGTCTGAATCTTAAGCTGAATCTTTGACCGAGTGTTGTAGTGCTCACAAACACTTCTGATTTATATTATACTTATTTGAAACACTTTTCTTATTTCAAAATAACATTGCCCGAACACATGTCTTATTGTTCCTTTCAGGTAACAAAGTATAATCTCTTGAATGTTTTCATAAACTTGACAATCGTTATGCTCAAAAACGTTTGCCTGAATAGCCTTCTGTTGCAATTTCAGATATATGAAGGATCTTGTTTTTGTTTTGTAATTGTAGAAATTTTGTAAGTTTCGAAAAAATCTGAGTAGTTGTCTATACATTTTGACTTTGAATTCATTAAATGTGAGTCTGTTGAATGAGTATGTTTGTAACTTAAAAAGTACATTTTCTGCATTTGAAAAATTGCTCAAAATTACCTAAAAGCATATTACTCCTCCAACATAAAGTCAGGAATCTTTTTAGAGCAAGCTAACCCTACAATCTAGTCAAGGTCACACAGTCTGTCTGCTCCATGAATTCCTTGTCATAATTCAAGCCAAAAAAGGGTCATAGGAACAGCATGAGCAGAAGTCCAGTCAGTTTAGTAAGTGAGTCAGCAACCCAATTTCAGACCACAGTAAGGTGCTCTATTTTTTATTTAGTGGTGGTTCCAGTCCTGAAAACTTACAGGTCAGAATGGTTCAGGTAGTTTTTCTCCCATTTTTTAACTCCCCGAAAATGCTGATAGATGTCCAATTTCAAAACTCCTCTGACAATAATAAGTTTATGATAAAAGCTAGATCTGTAATTAGTTACATAGCAATATATGAACATTCAATTTCTAAATCATAAAATTTCTCTCCTTTAGCAGAGGTTTGTAGAGAGAAATTTGTGTAACTCTTTTATTCAAATGTGTGTCTTTTTTATATCTTTTACTTAGTAAAATTATTCAAATGATTTTATGCAATCATAAATTTAATTAATGATTATGTCCACTGACAATTCTTATAATACATTACTGGACTTTTCAAATATTTCTTAATCTTGAATAATATACATAAATCTTCCTAACTCTGTTATTTGTGATGAAGATCACTCAATGTAAAATTCAAGTATATATTTTTCAAGTTAACTTTGAGCTTATAATGCTGACTCATTTATGAACACAATGAAAGCACTCCATGGTGTTGTTAAAATCAAGGTACAAATTTCTTAACTCTGTAACCTTTTCATTATTGTAATTTCATCCATCCATCCATTTTCTATACACCTTTGTCCCTAGTGGGGTCGGGAAGGGTCCTGGTGCCTATCTCCAGCTAACGTTTCAGGCGAGAGGCGGGGTACACCCTGGACAGGTCGCCAGTCTGTCGCAGTCATTATTGTAATTTGATTTACAAAATTTATGTTACAATTCTTTCTCGGACACACTGATCTACCTTCTTTTCAATACAATTACCTATTTAAAATTAGCTTCTTTCTTTCAACCAATACCATAAGGACATTTTAAGTGCTGAGGAAAAAGTGTGCAGATGTTGGTGTGAAAAAAAATAAAATAATGCAAGCTAAGATCAAAGAAACTCAACTGGGTCAAATTCAATCTCACTTCGGCTCACTCAAAATGAGGGAAAAGAAGAAAAAAAGTGGGAAAAAAGGCTTTGTGCTCTTTGAAGAGTTGTCTATAAATATGACAGGCAACAAAATCACAGTATTTCAGCAGAGAGATGATGGTTTCACACACAGAAACACCAACTATATCACTCAGATAGGCTGCAACACATCTGTCACAATGTCATGTCCCAAACTGATGAGAGACTTGCAGAATATTCACAACATATATCAGATGGAAACAGACAGGGAAAATGAAACCCTGCACAGAGGTGGTGTGTCCCTTTAAGACTTTGTTACCCATCAGGTATGACTCAATGATTGGACAAATAGTACAATATACAATAATAGTAAAATAAGGAGGACTGTAAAACCTGCTTAGCCATATAAAACTGTTGGTCATTTGCTTATTTGTTCTGATTCCTATTAACTTGTTGTACAATGCATGTGTTCTCCTCTCTCTAAGACAGATCTATGCTGCCACTGGTGCTATAATAGCAACAACTACTTGCTTGTGGAAAATGTTTTAAATTCAGGAGCTTTGCAGTTCAAAATGTTGCAGATTTTCTTAAAAATCAAGCTTAATGATTTCTAGGTCAAAAAGAAAATCTCCAAAACACAGAACACACTGGACAGTTGAAATACAAAAAATTATATCTGTGTGGTTTTCTCATTTTTTATATAAACACTTTACAAAAAAGACATAATTTAAAAAAGTGCAATATAAATGAACTAAAATA
Organism: Girardinus metallicus; assembly: GCA_903067095.1. Classification (NCBI taxonomy): domain Eukaryota; kingdom Metazoa; phylum Chordata; class Actinopteri; order Cyprinodontiformes; family Poeciliidae; genus Girardinus; species Girardinus metallicus. The sequence continues at coordinate 62,318 of CAEGAE010035764.1, read as the reverse complement.
CAGGCTCTTAACTTTAAAAAGAAATATAAAACAAAATCAAATACTTCAGTGCCTGAACAGGAAAAAAAAGTTCCAGGAACAGATGTGGACTCTGTCGAAAGGAAAAAAATAAATGGGATTCCACTTATACTCCCTTAGATTCATTAAATGTTTTGGGTACTCCTTTTTGATCTGTCTTGTGTTCCTTTAACTATCAGTTTCTTTAAAATGTCACAGTTGCTCAGTTAGGCAAGTATCTTGGAATATTTAATTCAATGTTAATAGAATGAAAGTTAGCTAAATGCTATTTTCAGCATTTAGTTAACTTGAAAGATCCAGTCTTTGTCAGAGGTTGCACCATGGTGAAGATATTAACATTGTTGCCTTGCAGCTAGCAGATGGTCCTGAGGTGAAATGTAAAGAACATCTATATATAGACTTAAACATTTTTTTGTCAACTGAGTGTGCTTCTAAATATAACAAATTCTTTGGGACTGGTAATTTCAAATTTCAAAACTCAGTCCTCCTTATATATATATATACCACTGGTCTATATATAAGTATATAAGTAATCACAGAAAGACATCAAATTATATAAATTAACTGATTTTGAAAAATGTTAATAATCTCATTTGTTACTATTTGACAGATCTGCATTGTTTAAAGTTTATTCTACTTTACTTATTATGTGTACCTACAGGTCGGGGTGTGTTCAGCTGCCGGTGCTTTCAAAAACGAGATTTCCTTATTGAGTACAGAGGGGAAGTCATAAGTAGAAAGAAAACTGATTGAAAGTTTACCATGATGCACTCAAAGTTTTTGTGTTTGATTTCAAGTTCAATGGACAACAGCTTTGGTATGTGACTGTTTTCAGATTGTTTTTTTCTTTATTTTATATCTAAACACAGTGATGTAAACATTTTCAGCTTCATCAGTAAAAGTAGTAAAAAACTGGTTTGAATAAATTGTCCCTCTAATTCAGGAAAACCCATATAAGTGTGTGTGTATGGTTGCCTGTCCTGTATGTCTCTACTATCAGGATTTATAACCACAGAGTGGTTATAAATCCTGAAACTGATTCCTTTGCTTTCATGAAGAATCACCAGCTTGGACATTATTTTTCTCTCTGTCCATGTGCTAAAATGTACCTAACATCTGCATATATTTTCCAAGTTCGAAGCAGGCCAGATGGAGCGCCTTGCTGCTGCAGTAGCATTGGATTTAATTATCTGACCTTCTTGTCGACTGCTAGCTCATAGGCTCCCAGGCAAGCGCTAATCAATGTCAACCTTGGCAGTGTAATAAGTAACTATAACAGCCCCTTTTCTCCCTCTCACACTGTCTCTCATCAAACACTATACTGTCAACTTCATCTTCCCTAATGTGTCCATCTCTATCTCATGGTGATATCTGATTTGCTCCTATTTTAGCCTTTTCAGTCTGTAGCTGTTCACCCCTTCTGTATTACTCTTTCTAGTCGTTAGTGCAGCACAGTATTCTTCTTTGCTTTACCCTGTCCTCTTAATCCCACTGTCCCCTCCTCTTGTGGTCTCCCTTGAGTCTCTTTGAGTCTCCTGTCACTCCTCCCCAGTCTCTGCCATTTTGGGCATCCTATACTGTGAGTGTGAAGTCTGCAGTACGCCCAAGGCTCAAGGTCTTCTACTTAAGTGAATGCATTTGTATTCCGAGGCTCATCCTGCTGAGGCAGCGCTGCTACTTTGTGCAAGCAGTAGTAAAGTGCACTTTTCTAGCAATCTAGCAGGTCTCATTGTTTTGTACTGTATATTTGACTACCTGCAGCATTTGTGTATATTTTGCATGCTATCTGTGACTATATGTGAGCTGGGGGGACTGTTAGAGCAGGAATTGGCCGGGGGGTTTAGAGAAACTGTATATCAGTGACCAAACAGGTTTAGTTTGCTACCACTTTACAGTTGAAAGCTATCTAATCAGCTTCAAGCTCAATCAACTACTGTCTGACTGTTGTAAAGAGCAAGGAAAAAGTCGCAAAATAAAGGTGTGAATTATGATGGAGGTCAGGAGAATTTTTCTCTGCTTGTGCAAATTTTGTTTGATGTTTGATTATGCAGGAAGTCAAGAGAGAAGGTGCGAAGGAGAGAGTGAAAGAAACAACATTGCACATCATGGTCACTGGCAGCCGTGGTGGAGAGAAGGTAAGACGAAGGTAAGACGAGGCAAAAGCTGCCACCAAAATCCATTTTTGACAGATTCAATTGAACAGACTCAGTCATGCACAACCACACGACCAATTTACAATCTATAGTGTCAACAAATCCTGAACCGCCAAAGGAGTCCTTAGAGTGTTTTCCTGTGATTCACTGATAACTCTGTCATTTAAGCACATAACATAACGTCTTGTGCTTTGCAAGACGTTATGTTAGACATAACGTCTTGCAATTACAAATGGAAGCGTTGTAACAAAGCTAGAAACTGCAATCTTGCAAATATTCTTAATTTAACTTTTGAAATTGTTACAAAGTCCTCAGAAAATTAAAATCTGTCAACTTGGCTGGATATTCAGAAGTCTTGATAGGAAACAGATTTGAGGTCAACTTATCCAGCTTCTTTTTTGCTAACAGAGATCACATTTGGCTTGTAATCACAACTAATTTTCTGACATCCAGCCTCTACAGCATTACACTGTAATTGATGTTTGTCTGATTTTGCTTAGAGAATAGAGAGACCCAATCTGGTGTGCATTGGTGAATAAGAAAGGCTCTTATTTTAAGTAGTTCAGAATAATTTTGTTCATTTTTAATAGTACCAACTAAATTAATGAGATTCCAATTAAACTACATACATATTTAGATCTGTTGCAATATCTCTTATGAAGATGTCACCTAGGTAAAGTGCAAGAGAACTAATTGACGTGGTGGGAGTGTTGCTACCAGTGATACATGTGTTTTCTTTTCTTGAAACATAACCAGCAAGGTAGAATTTAAGAATCCTTAAATGGTGACAAATATCAATATCTACTTAACTACAGACAAAAAGAATGCAATTTTCAAAAATCAGCACTATTTGTGTCTCACGGTGAGCGAGAATATCTAGACATTTCTGAAGATTTATGTTGATGTCAAATACATTAACATAAGTGGCAAGATCAGGACTAAAGCTAAAGTTATTCTATCTTTGACTCATTCTTCTTCAAGCAGCATATGGAAAACTGCTGAGAATTTTGTCTATTATGAGCTTGCGGAAATTAAGAAGGGTTTGAAGTTTTATAACTATAAAATGAAGCAACAACAACCAAGATCATTGAGAATTATATATTTTTGACCACGCTTACTGAATTTGAATACAACCACATATGGAGTCAGAACATCTCTACTATAGATGAAATAACACAGAGGAATCCCTACAGGGACCAACACTCAGATGTTCACCCAGCCATACAAACCACCAAGAATGTGTGAGGTCTATGTACTCAATGCTTTTGTTCTCTCCTTCCAATCGTTTCTTCCTCCAGAGGTGGTCGATAGGATGAGCCCTAGGTGGGTGGTGGTTATCCCTTAATGACCCAGTTTACTTTGAAAAGGCATTGATCTTAGTCAGTGCTTTGCTTAACTCTAACAAAGAAGGCTCAAAGCCCATTTTAGCACCACCTTAATACTGTTGGAGCTGCATGAGTGATGCTGCAGAAATGTTCCTCATTCCGCCAAGTAAATAATTTATGAGTTCGTCATAACACATTCTTGTCTTTTACAGTGAATACAATTACTCTTGAATAAACCTTTGCACGTTCTGAAGGAGTTGCAGTGGACTGAACTGAATCTTTATGCATGTTTCTTGAGAGAAACCAGCTACATTTTTCAAAAACTCAGATTAAAGACCAACTGAATTGAATACGATGTATACAGTAATCCTTTCCCCACCTGCTTTGACAGACAGTGATGACAGATAAGAGCTTGATAGCATTCACACCACTAACTCTTGACTAAAGCTACAGTGGGGAGGGTGTGCAAGTGTGCAGAACAGTTAAAACATGAGGGACCAATTATACTAAATTATTGTTAAAAAACTAAATATTTAATATTTTTATTTACTTTTTGCTTATTACAAATATGACTTTGCAATGTATTTGCAAAGTGGAATGTTTAATTTAAAGAGACAGACAAAATTACAAAGAGTGATCTCTAATTGTTGGAGTTATCAGTCATATTCCTTTTTTCATGATAGCCTTTATATACTGGAGATTGTTCAAATAAGCTGCACATTATGAGCTTTCCCATGTATGTATAATCAGTGATTGCCTGGAGTTTTCAACATTTCACCATTCAGTTCTTATTAACAGTCCCATTAACATAAAAAAACAAGAAAGTCAGCACAACCACTAACTGTGATGTCAGTAATGGATGTAATAAGATTATCCAGTCCTTGAAACAAAATAACCCAAGAGAAAAACTGCTGTTTCAGTTGAAGTGATAGCAAATTTGTTGTATTAGTTTTAGTCAAAGTTGCAAGTCAACAGATTAGCAAATAGGTAAAAGTTAATTACAAAATTGTGGAAAAAATACCTACCTTTAAAACAAACAAAGCTTCTAATATTCTAGCTGGCTATTAAAAGAAATATATTTTCCAAGTACAAATACTGCCTATACAGCTATGCTTTTGACATATTGCTACCCAAGAAAGTCCAACAAGTGCCAGGATTCAGTCTGCATAAACAGATAGCCTTAAACATATGGATTTGCTTCTGGTGTCAGAAAGGGTAACAACAGGCTCCTTTCTCTCACCGAAAAATCATTAAATAGAGACTTGACTTTCTGCAGGAAAAACCAGCATCAGATTTCAGGGAACAAGAGTAAAAGCTATTTTATCCAGTGATGCCCCCTTCACAATATCTGAAACATATGGAAAACAGAGAATACATGGTGAACTTTACCACGTCTTGTGTGATGCCAACGGCAAATCTTCTTGAGATCATTCGTGTGTGGAATTGCCTCTTACATTTTTGCCTTCAACCCTTGACGTGAGTAAAAATTGTACCAAAACATCCTCCGAGGGAATCTTTGCCTAATGATCCAGGAGCCTTGGGTGATGAACAATCGTCTTTCAGGCCCAATGAAGCACAATGGTAAATGTAGTGATGTAATAGTATGGAGGGGGTTAAAAGCATGAAGGATTAACGTAAGGGATAAGTGGGCATGCATTCGGGGCCCTAAAAGGGCCTATAAGGGTCCAGTGAAATTGAAGTTGAAATTACCACAGCCACTGTTTTTTTCACACTTTATTTGTTTTAAGGTACTGAAAAGTTATATGGAATATAAAATAATAAAAAAAAAAAAATTCTAATTCAAATTTACATGAATATTCACAGCCTTTGCTTAATACTTTGCTGAACCACCTTTGGCAGCAATTGCAGTCTCAAGTTGTTGTTTTTTTTTTATATGATGCCACAAGCTATATTATATTTCCCCGACTATTTTTAATTTTTATTACTGCACAGCTTCTTTGAGTGTTTTGAAAAGCGGAAAGTAAATAAATGCAGTATTTTGTTAGAAGCTTATGTCATCCATGTTTATTCTTCATCAAACATCAGTAGAATGTTTAATCTCTGCTTTGATACTCCTTTGTTCAATTCAATTATTTATGTTTTGGTTTGACCTCTTTTAGTGCTGTACATCACTTTGGTTAACCAGATTTAACTTCGAATTGTTCACTTCATTTGATAAGGTACAGCCAAAACAAAAAGCACAGAGAGGGAGAAATAATCTCATCTAATATCACTTCTGTCCACCTCTCCCCTCATGTTTTTACAGCATGCTGGTTGAGCAGCAGCTGAATAGAACAGTAGAGTACAAACAAAAAAAGATGGAGGTTTGGCTTAAGAAGAGGCAGCAAAAGAAAAAAACAGTATTATTGAGAAAGGAATGGTGAAAGGAGTGAGATTCAGTTCCCCAAAAAAGTAAACTGAGGAGAGAAAAAAAACTAAATATTAAATAACAGAAAAAGAATTGATGTGAGAAAACCTGAAACCAGTGGGGGAAACCAAGAGAGTCCCACAGCAAGGCTGGAAGAGCACTCAGATAAATGTGAGAAAAGGTTGATGTTGGAGGGGGCAGGCAGGTAAAAGACGGTGGCTGACATGTTTGAAGGTGAAACATTTGATCGTTTCATGTCATCACATGCATGATATGGAGTCATGCATATTTACGAAAAAAATGCAGTTGGCAATCATCTGGTGCGGTGACCCACATGTGATGTACATTTTTCCCGAGGGCACTAAACATACTCGGGCATCGCTGACTGACCCATAGTGTATCAGTGTCAGGACATTTGTGCTGCATCCAGTGTTAGAAAAAGAACATTAGGTTAGTTAACGTAATCCCTGGGTCTTTGATAACACAGTGAGGTGTTTCACCAACACTTCCCTTTTTGCATGTGCACAGAAAGAAAGCCTAGAATGAGTTGAATGAGAGGGCTTGGTAAGCTGTGATGGTGGACGGTGGGTGGAGCCACAGACAGAGCTCAAACAGTATGTCACAGAAGCACCTCACTCTGTTATCATAGAACCAAGGATTATGTCCTGCAATCTGTTTTTAAAATGTCTTTGCAAAAATAATTTGTGTATTTTGTCTCATAGTTGTCTCCCCCAAACCACTCTTAGACCAATCACTCGAAATATAAAAATTTGAGATTACATTAACCTAAATATGCAAGAGGTATGAATGATTATCTTAATAAAAGCCCAAATCTTGGCTGCTATAAAAAGTAATAGCACTATGATCTCCTCAGCACAAAGGAAGAAAACTGCTCCAGTAAATATGAATAGAGAGGCAAACTTTGGCATGCGACTACATAGATATGACATCAGGAACAGGTGAGTGCATTCTTGTGAGCACTCGACCTTCCCCTCCCTCACTTTCCTCCTTAAGTGCATACAGGTGGGGGCAGCAGAGGCAGCGAAGCTAAGACAAAATCTGTGAGTTTGGTTAAGAATAAGCAGCCATCTACGTGCACACGCACATGCACCCCAACACACACTGCAGAGGTTTCTACGTCCCAGTGCACTTAATCCTACACAGATGCTTAAAACTTTCTCTGCATATATCAAAATAATGAAGTAGGTCCCCCGACCCGTTATTTTTGTCCCATGAATCAACAGTCCTGCTCTCCGCATTGTAGGTGTCAAGAACTATGGCCGTTGCCATGGTGATGCCACACTGCAATATTCTGTTGCAGCCCGTTCGCCCACCGATGCTCGCTGCAGCTCCCAAGCTGGGGGAAAAGGGAAAAAAAAAAAAGACGACAAAAAAGGGAGGGAGGAGGGAATGAGACTCGAGGAGAGACCAGAGTTGTGGGGGGCTGCAGCAGAATCCAGCAGAAATCCAGCAGAATGCGAACCAGGCTTTCATGACAGTTTGCCCTTCCTACAGGAGTCAATGTCCAGGACTTCAACGGAAGACAATAATTTAACCTTAAACACAAATGTGTATATAATATGAATTGGCACACTTTATTAACTTCTGATGTCAAGGTGATCTTCAAAAATAGACCCATGGTGATAAAAGCAAACCCCAGCTCACACGATTAAAGCACGTGTATACATTAAAAACACAACATGTGTCTGTACTGCAAGATTTAATCTGGTGGCAGGCAGCAGCCCCATTAACAAATGCTTAATTATTAAAGAGCCACAATGCTGATCTACAAGCTCACTGCAGACAAACCATTCCATCAGCATTCTCAGGATGCTGCGAGAATAATTCCTACGTTTACAAAGCTGTTTGATAAAGAATGACACAAATATGAAGAACAACGGTCATGCGTGTATACGGTTTACATAGGGGTCAGTCAGTAAAGATGGAGAGGAATGTTCATCATGTTATGTCATTCAAGGTAAGTCAAATGAATGTGTTTTACTGAATTCAGTATGATGGAGTTGTGTTTCAGAGGAAAACCCATCAAAGCAGGCTTGCTGAGGACAATGTCAAGGTCACAAATCATGTCTGGTGAGGCCATACGATCTGAAACTGCAATGAAAGCTGCAGGCTTCAATTGTGGTACACAATAAAACTCAGAGGTCACTGTCATCTTAAACACTGCATTATCCCCCTGATCTCTGGCCCTTCTTTATTTTTATTTGTGAGCGTATTAGAACAGTCAAGTTTTATTAGCATTCCTCTGCAATCTATTTTCACCCTCTTCAGTTTCATCTTCCTGTTAATTACAATGAAACTTGCAAAGGGGAATGACTTGTGTCTGCTGATGGGTTCTGAGCAGAGGGGTTTGCCTTTACAGGACTTTTCTCCATGTTTCCACTAGGTAACTTTCCAACGACCAAACATGAGCAATTGGGTAAAATTACATCCAATCATTTAAAACTTCAACAGAGTCTAGAGTTTTATAAGTTAAAGAAAGTGTTTACTTTGTCACACATAAAAATCTTAAAACTTAAATGAAATAAGAAGTAAACTTGAGTTAGGACAAAAATATAACAATTTTCATAAGTCTCTTGGCACAGGCATGTCAGACAGGGTAGATACTCACACTATTGCTATGCATTATATTGTATTATTGGATTACTCTCTGTAACTCTTACCTAATTTGCTTACTCTTGCATGTAAATAATGATATCTTATTTGAGACGGATCAAAAATAAGATAAAATGTCTTATGCTTTACTGTTAGAAGTTAGAAAACCTTGAGGTCACTAAGAAACAAGTGTAGCTTGAAGTGCTGTGAAACAGTTTGTCCCTGCAGCTTTGTTTTCCTGACACTGTGGACGTTTTTACAAACCAACTGAAGACTCCAATTTTCCCAGACTTTCATGTTATGATTTTATTATGCTACTCGTGCTTGGTTTGTTTGTCGCACAGCGCTTTGTGGTTTTATATCTGTAAAAATAAACTTCACTTATGTACTTCTTTACCTGCAAAAATTTAAGCCGAGCTGAAAATAGAGCTTGATTGTCAGTGATTGTTCTGAAAATTTTCTTCGAGGTTTCAGAACAATTATTGGCAATCAAGATGTTGTTTTTTTTTTTACAATTTGGCTTAATTTGAGAAACAATGCTGTGAAAATTAAATTGTCTGCAGATCTATTCAAAACAATGAGAACTCCTCAAACATTCAACAAGCTCTTCAATAAACAACGCTTGCCCTTGTTTCATCTGAGTCAGTGAGGAAATCTGTGCCTGGAATGACTCAAGCAACAAATGTGCAGCACTATCCCACTGTGGCGCTTCATAAAGTACGCATTGATATACCGCAGACCCTCGGGTGAAGCAAGTACGTGCAGCTCTGTGAACCCATGGTCAATTCCCAATTCACTACAGTGGAAAAATGTAAGTGGAGAGCGGGGCAGATTCTGACAAAGACAGAGAGAGGGAGACAATAAGAAAATAAAAAGGCAAAAAAGGCTGCAGACAAGAGAAAAGTCACAGGAGGATGCTGGTCAAGTACGATATGATGGCTCACAAAAAAAAAAAAAAAAAAAAAGAAAAAGAAACGGGAAACTATTGGTCCTTTCTTTTGCTGCAATTACTGTTAGTCAGTCAAAGAAAGTGTTTCTGGTCCCTGAGCCAGCGAATCTCCCTCCTTCCAATTTTTCAGTGGAAGAGGAAGCATATAAGTGCTTAGATAGACAATGGTGGAACAGTTTTAAAGTAATGCATATGTTAGTGTGCCATAATAGTGTAAAATATACACATTTTTAAAATGAATCTGTTACACCCAAAATGAGAAATTTTGTGTCCATGTACAGCAAAAACATCCCAAACATAAGACATGACACTTGCACATATAATTGAAAAAAATACTACAAACCCTCTCAGGTTTGCAGGTCAATGTCTGACAGCTGGTTTTTATCACCACTATGCATGGATTATCAGATGTCATTGATGATAATAAAATTATACTGAGTGTGATAGATCTGATTTAGGTCGGCAACTTTGCTGACCATAGAATATTCAAAATGTTATGAAGAAACAGTGTGCTATACAGCTGTTGACTTTATTGTCATCCCTTTAAAATTTGACTTAATGCTTAAAAATTGTACTTCCTTATTATTTTCCTCATCCACTTTTTTCTCATTATCCACTCTCCAGGTATTGCGGATCCCATCTGCTTTGTGGTCCCCCCTTACAGGCCTGAAGGCTCTTAGTGCAGAAGAGCTGCAGGCTGCTTTCCCTCCAACTCAGCCCCAAGGGTCCTTTACAGCTGGAAGTCTGGCACACCGGGCAGGCATATTAAGAATGTGCCTCAGCACAGGCATGCAGATCCACAACCTCAGGGGAAACGCAGATTCCTACACTCAGTGGTTTATAGATTCAAAACACTCCCTTGGCCGAGGACTTACAGTCAGAGAATACACCATGAGGGCCCTATTGCACATACTGACAACATTCACAAAAGAATAAGTCAAGCAAGGCTTTCTTTTCCCTCTTAGAAGGGCTCAAAAGTACAAAGGCCAATCAGCAAAATGAAATTGGGGTTTTCTCGAGAGCTAAAGAGTTGTGGTATAGACATACATTCAAATTGAACATAAGTAAACTGAATTTCAATTAGTCTGGAAATATACTAAACATCTGTTCTTTAAGATGCCATGAAGAAATCTTTCCCTCACAAACTAAGAAGGAAAAAAAATATGTGACCTGAAACTGAATTTCGGATTGTGTACCTCCACACAATTTATTTTAAAACTGAGGATACAATTTCTAAACCTGGTGTGCAGTATGAGACACAAATTCTTCCCCCACAGGACCCTTGTGACAAGCAGAAAAAAGCAAGAAAATCCATATAAAAATGATCAAAAGGAGTTTTCATTAAAATCAACAAAAGAATCTACCTCTCTTTCTGACCTTTCGATTCCTGCTGTTTGCCCTGAAGGTCAATTAGAATCAACCGATGCTATATATTCTCAAGGTCTCTGGCCTCTTGGGAGGCAGTCAGACATCTTCTGAACTACATACTAATGTCTGAAAGACTTGAGGAGTGACTCACCAAGAAAAAAAGTACCACTTAGTAGAATTAAAGGCTGGGGGACTTTGAAGAAAGATGATTTAAAAAAGTTTTTCTATTGGTCTAATGTAATATTCTAGTCTTATATGTCATCTTTTCATTAACTGTAAGCGGAAAATCATCAAAGTTAATAGAAATAAAGGCTTGAAAACATCAGTCTGTATGTAATTAATCTACAGATGTTTTTCACCAAGTGAAATTAGTTAGTGAAATAAATAAACTTTTCAACAGTATTTTAATTTACTGAATCTGACTGTATAGACTTTTAGCTTGTCAACACGACTTGACATTTCAAACATGGCAAAAGCATCATTCATCATTTTGAACGTTTAAGGCTACAGACCTCTATTTGGCTGATAAATTGGGCTGAAATTGCATGTGCGTTATGTAATAGCCCCACGTTAACTACTTAATGTGGCTGAACTCTAGATAAAATGAGAAATCAAATGGGCCCTAAATGTGTTGTGCAATTCACAGTCATTTTCTTAGTGAGATTCAGTTACCAAAAGAAGCTTAATAGGTTTCTGCAATATATGCATTTAGTGGGACACATAAAAGAAGCCCACAATGAGTCCAGGTCCAATCAGTATGAGCAAAATCTATAGGAAGCTGCATACACATATTGTAGGGTTTAGGATATTGTTCATATTAAATAACTATGAGAATTTTAAAAATTATTGCCTATGTGTCAATTTATCAATTAAGGTTATCAATAACAGCAAAAAAAGAAAAAAATAGTATATTTTTAAAATAGTATATTGCACACATTTAATTGCACTGTGGAATGAAAAGCCATATTTGGCCATCTGAACTGGTGTTTAAATGAATAAATATCGGTAACCCAACTGAAAGTGAATGCAGAGCATGTTGATCTTTGAACTACGTGCTCCCCCTCCATTCATGTGCTCGGTTGGTGGCAGGGAGCAACGAGAGCCGATGGCACCACTGTTTAATGACATGGTGATGTGATGAAACGGTGCTCAATAACAGGAGTCAAACTAAGTTTAACACTGCTTTTAAGTCACTTCCAAATACCATTACAACTACAAACCCCCAATAAATGTAAAACCAGAGAAAACCAGTGGTCAAACGAGTCATCCTGATGAGGTAAGAGGAAAGAAAACAGATGAATATACTCTATTTCAGTGTTTTATTGACAGCATACTCTGAATCCCAAATGTTTTTATGTTTTAGCTTTGTTGCGTTATCAAAAATACATTTCAAGTAGAGGATTTATAAATAACATTTCCACCAGAATGCAGTGACTTAAAAGAGTGACACAGATTATAGAAACTAAGTGACAGAAACCCGGTTCTGTAAACTCTAAAAGTATTAAAGATTTTCCCCAAAATAACTGCAGGATTTATGGGTGTTTGATGTGTAAAGTTGTTGGTTTTCTTATTTTAAACTTAACTGCTTCTTGATCTGCGTGGTTAAAAATGGGAATGAAAGCAAAACCACATTTTTACTAAATTGAGAAAAAAGTTGTGCATCATTAAAATACAAATTGTACATCTCTATTTATTGAGTCAGTCATTAAAGAAAAATTTATTGGAATTGACAAATTTTGTTTAATTTGCCAAATATTGCTATTTGGTAAAAGCGTGACTAATCACAACACTAATTTACAAAGCCTCTAATTAATTGGTTTAATTTTCTTTAATCACATCCGACCACACATAAAACATATCTCTATCATGGGTTAGAGCTCTTTGGAATCCAGGGTATGTAAACTTTTAATTCCTCACCAAGGTTGAACAGAAACACTTCTAACCCCACAACGTAATCAACATCAACACGATCCACTTTTAAAATGGGTCATGGTCCATCTCTTTTAAAACGTTCAGAGAAATCCATAGGATTTCATGTAAACGTCAAAGTAAAACTTAGAGGATGTAATGTTCTGAAGTAATGTTTTATCTCTCTGACATAATCAGTATTAATTACACTAAAGTACATATAGCTAATGTTTTTAATGTGAGTTTGAATTCATTTACTGCCATATGACTCTCTTTTATATTAAGGCATTTCTTTTCCAGTAGCAACTAAGAAACTGATGGGTGCAGCAATATCTATAAATTGTGCCTTTTTGCTTCTAGCAGTAAAACGATAAGTCCATTTAAAAAAATAACACTCCACTCAATGTTTCTTAAGCATAATTCGACTGAACGTATTCAGTTATCATTTCATCCAGTGTTAAAAAGCACCCTACTGACTAATCTTCATAAAGATAATTGATCACACAATCATTTATTAATATTTCAATAGACATCACACGGCATCAGTTTCCAAAAATCAATACTGCTGCGTTTTTCCAATGGAAGATCTCTGACTTCTCAGAGTAAAGCGGCGTTAAAATCTCTTTAACACCCAACAACCTCTTCGGCAGAATGAACGTGATGCTAAAGTGCCTGTTTTCCGCTGGCCCTTGCCAATGTCTCCCATTGAAACTGGCAACCGAGAATAGAATGAGCACAGAAGGCAGTGATGGCTCACATCCTGACCCAAAAATAACAACAACTACAAGGAAAGAATATGCTCGCTCTACAGTATAATGAAGACATTTCCCTTGCTCGATATAAGTCAGTGTTACTCAATCGGACCCTCCTTGCTGAGAAAAGCCCCATCAGATTGACACAAAAATATTGGAACAGAGCACATATTTGACCAGGAAGAAAAAAAAAAAGGCCTTTCTGACCTCCAAGCTGTATTCCTCCACGGTTCTCCTGAGAGGGTCCACGATCTGCCAGCAAATTAAAATGCATAAGTCGATAAGCAGCATCCCACCGACGATAATCAACAGTTTCTGGTCCTTTATGATCTGTGGAGGAAGAAGATGATGATATGCTCATATTTTTGTGAAATAGTTCAATGTGTGGGCCTTTAATGGACTAGCATTTATCTCATAAAGGTATGTTAAGCAGGACTTTTTACATACTTTATTTATTGAGTTATTTGACTTTAATCTTAGCTTATTCATGACTTTCTTTTAAATTTTTTAAGGACTTATATTCCCTTTTTACTACTATAAAACAATAAAATCTGACACTTCCAGAAGAGCTATTGGTCAATAATCTATGAGAAGTTCTGTCACCAAGCCAACTCCTGTTGCCTAAAAAGGAACCAATGCTGAGCCAGCACTGCTCACGGCTAAAACTCGTCTTTTGTACTCTGAACTTTGGAAAGATGAAAGCCATGACCTGTTTGTGATCTTCATTTATAATAGCATTTGACTGACTGAAACCATGAATCAAAAGAAAGGTCAGGAGAAGACAGGGTCACGTTCTGTGTGGAAAGTATCATATAGTCTGGATGCAGCTCGCACAGGTGTCTATTTCCCCCCTTGGGCTCCGAACGTGGGACATGAGGGGATTGTCTTTTGATCTGCTCAGTCTTTTGATGATGCAAAGACCGAGCAAATGTGGCCACAGGAAGACAAAGAATATTGATAGGTGGGATCCACAGCCCCTCCGTTAGGCATGTCCGATTTATTGCAGAAAGACGTACACTAAACAGCCACTGGCAATGTGGAAGTGCATGAGTCAAAGAAAACATAGATGTGTATGCAGTAAAGTGCTGCAAGCAGAAAACGTTTATATTTATTCATGTTTCATTGCCCCAGCCTAATCTCAGAATGAAACAATAAAAAAAGGAACACTCAATTAGATTACAAGTAAAAAAACAAAAATAAAAAAACATGTTTTTTAACTTGGGTGCCTGTAAATATGTAAAGATTTTAGAGAAAAGGTTTAAAATTCTCATTTAACATCAATATATCTAAACACCTTTAAATGTCAAATTAACTGTTCCAAAATACTCTAATGAGGAAATACCTGGGAAGGATATTTTTTCAAAACTATTGAAAAAAAAAAAAGAAGCTTTACACTTCCATCTGTTAAACTATGATGTGTTATATTGTCAAGTGACTCTTTCAGACAAATTGTACATGTAATTACTGTAAATTAACTGAAGTGTTACCTGTTTTCTTTCCACCAGTAATATTGGCATTCAGACACACCATCGGTGTTGCACAGATTTGTGTCTCAAGTATCCAACTTGATTTTAGAAAAACTCAAATACATAAAAAAAGGAATATGTGTAAAGCCTTAATGAGCATTTATAAAGAGAGTGCAATAACTTTTTTTCCTTTTTACTTTCAAAAGAAAGGAATTATTATCTAATGACCCTGTGGTTTGAGCTTTGAATAAACTAATTAATAGTAACAGTGTTTTTTTTCTTTTTAAAAGGTGCTTTCAGGTGCAAGATTAAATATCTTGATTATATAGGCTATTAGCACTACACAGGCTAATTCTAGTAAAGAAATAAGAGGAAGGAAATTTAATTACTTTCCAGGAAAAGTTCAAGGTATCTTTATCCCAGATCCCTTAGCTTGGGAACCATTCAAATATGCTAGAAATTTTAACAATATTTCGTAAGCTCAATCGTTTTGAAAGGAGTGAGAAAAGATTATTTGAAATAGATGACAGCAATTATGTGAATTGTCTGAATTTTAATGTGCAATTTCAAGAGTTTTAAGGTGAAACAATGCACATGTTTTCAGAACAGAAGATCAATTGTACCAGTCTTGTCCAGAGATGGTGACCAGTTAGATATCCAGCAATGAAAAGTTTTATTTCTTCCTTTTTCTTTAAGGCTTGTATCAAATTCTAATATATTTAAGTAGTAGTAGAAATGACAGTTGTGTTTCTGTTTCAACAAAAGCAATTATAGCATGTCAGATATTTCTATTTTTAATGTGTGTGTTAATACCTGAAAAACTGTGGGATTTTTATTTCAGTTTACGTCACACCCTCTTGGCAGTCCATAACAGAGGGATTCTGGGAACCTTCTTATCTCTGTCTGTACAGATTTAATTTTTTTTTTTTTTTTTTTTTTAGTTTTCTTTTACAGAAAAACAATTCATTGGAGTCCACTTAGCAGAAACTTTGTTGAACTGACTTTTGAATTGCATACTCTTCCATTTTACAGAAAAAAAGAAAAAAAAAACTGATGAAGGAAAACTAGCAAGAAAGGGGTGAATAGTGTTGCTGCTTCAGATCCACAGTTTGAAGAAAAGATGGCTAACACTTGTGTCTGTCCCTCCCCTGACAGCAGTTGGCAGACGTTTCAGGGCACCAACAGCAACTATCAGTCTGCTGAAGCCAAAGCACCTGCACTCAATCAATGTGGATGAAGTGGAACGTGTGTGTGTGTCCCCTGCACACAAACCCAGGCCCTGAGCCAATAGAGCATACATCTTGAGTGTTAAGAGCTAAACTATGCAGCAGGGGTGAATACTACCTCAAAGGAAACATTTGTTTTGTCTTTGTTAGCAAGGGAGAGAAGGTGAGAGGAGGCGAAGTGAGTTGAAATAATTGGCTATGAAATGTCAAAGCAATACCAAGTTCAAAGAGGCAAAACAGCTCTGTTTCCTGAAATTATTTAAAAAACCCAACTGATAAAATAAATATAAAGGGTCAGGTTCAGAGTTATAAAATATCTTTGAATAGCTATCTTTAATAAAATGTTTGAGGTTTGTGTCTTTTAACCTTTTTTTGATTCATCATCTGTCCTCTGTCTCCAGATTTTTGTTTCCTCCTCAGTGTTCCCAGCCTACTTTCTTTGCCATTGAGGCCAGATTGTTTGTCTTGTTCCTTACTCTGTCCTGCTTTGCTATGCTCTTTCTGTCACTCCACCATCCCTTCTGCCGCTATTTTTCTACACCCTCTTTACCTCTTCTACAAGTTCAGTCATCCACCCCTCTTTCTTTCTTTCCTTCCTTCTTTCTTTGTCTTTACATGTTCACTGCAAGGCCACCCACCCTTCCAATAATATGGAAGATTTTGAGAAGAGAAATAGAGTGGGAGAGGGGAACAGCTATTAATACAAAAGGCCATGAAGACTTGCAGCACAGAAAGAGCAGCACTTTATATAACTGGGCCAGTGAAACAGATCAGGTCAGTTGTTTAAAAAGATATCTATATTTCTACTTTTTTCTTTCTTCAAAGAGACATTGTTCAAAGAAGGTGCTGCAGCCAGCAGAATTCACACATATTTCTATCCGATTCAACTCTGGGCACGATCAGCTAAATATCAATGCTCATATGACTGCAACCCAGAGATAACATGTGTCGAAAGAAGATGCTTATCACTAAAAGTTGTAGATATCCTGCTTGGTGTTCAAAGAATTTTTAAAGACAGATAGCTCTATTCCAAACTTTACCTCAAAAGCATGTCAAAATTCTCTCTGTGCTTAAATAAATTGTATGTAACGATACATGTTTTACTGAATAATTATAGTTTTTCTTACCTTTTTCTTCATCTTCACATTTTTGAAGATGGCATGTACCCTCCATGTCTTGGCAAACATGGCACCAAAAGCAGTTGTGTATCCAACAATAAGGATCCATGTCCGAACCTGTCGGTACATTAGCACACAGTTGCGACGTGTCATGACGGGGTAATCAAAGCTCAAACCAGCATCTGATCTGACAAGTATCTAAAGATAAATTTGTTCAAAATAGTGTTGCAAGGCATCCTAAAAATAAAATGCTGTCAGATTTATTTTTTACTTCCAACAGCTCTGGTAGATCATCCTTAGCAACAGGCCTGTCAAACTTCTGAGAGCATTTTATTTTAGTAAAACCAAAAAAAAAAAATGTGGACCTTTTTTCGTTTTAGCACAAAACACAAAGCTGATGAGTTAAAGAAGCATGAAAATTCAATATAATCTAAAATCTTAAAATAGTTCATAAATGAGTAGACGGTTGTGTACTTCAGCATGGCCAGGTGCTAATGCACTTTAATAAGTTTAGAAAAATAAAAAGAATTGTGCCCGTTTTTGTGGTTAAAAAAAAAAGGACAAAAAACGGAGATCAGTCCTTTCAAATCGTTTTAGACCTGTTCTCACCTAGTGACATACAGCTTGTGCAATTCAGATGGAAAACTGACGAGGAAGAGGCAAAACTGTTTAAAACAAATGGCAAAAGTCTGGTTCCACATGCACACCCGTAAACTAATACCTGGTTAAAATTACTTTTGATTTGTTTTGACAGTTCTTTGTTCTCACGTTGGCTTCATTTACAGTGAATCTGCTGAAGTTTTTCTTTTTTATTTATTTATTTTTTTACTTTCCCACATTTGTATGCTTATTCACCAAAGTTTATATTTTGCAGAAAGATTACAAATGATCAAAATTATCTCAATGCACAAAGGTATCAGAAAGAAGAATGATAAAAAAATACTTTCAAAATTACGCATACACAAGGCCATCATAAATAACTGGAAGAACAAATGGAACAACTGGATTTTACAAAAACTGGTTTCAATCTGGATGAAAACAGACTGAAACCAGTCAGGGAGGCTCCTAAGAAGCTAGCAGCATTTCTGAAGAGTTATTTTTCCTCCAACAAGTCCTGGTTGTTTAATACATTTTAATGCGTTTGGCGCAAAAACTACGGTGCACAGCTTCTAATACGAGTCAATTCAAGCCCAGAGAGTTGACATAGAAAGAAATTTTAGTTTTAACCATAAATCCAAGTACACAACCAAATCAACAACAACAACAACAAAAAAAACATTGTAAATTAACACTTTGGAATGTCCAAGCCAACGTCCAGATCGACATCTGACAGAGAATCTGTACAGTCACCTGACAAAAAAACGCCTTCTAAGCTGACATTATATATTTTTTTTATTTTTATTTTTTACTATCTCCTAGTTACACACCATAAAGGTCACACTATATTTGGAAAAAGTGATCATGCTGTAATCATGGTTTAATTTTTTTACATCACAAAAACTTAGCATTTTAACTGGAATGTGTGCTCTTTTGAGTGACACTTTGGCAGAGCTTTGGCTACAAATGACAAGAAAAATTAGACCGTCTATTCACTGGGAGTCCAGCTCATTAATCAGTAGTACATCTATCAACCTCTGCGCTCCTTTGCTGTAGAACTTCATCGGAAGTGACAGGCTCTGTTTTGGCTCTGCAGCGCAGCTTCATCCAGGTGACGGCAGCTTGAGACGTGCCCTGCCTGTCATTACTTGTGTCTGTGATGTGTGTGTGTCGGCTATGGTGTTATCTCAGTGGAAACTAGTTATCACTGTAATCAAAACTCCTTAATTAATCCAGTATCTACATAGTCACACGGTACTGCTACCTGAGGGGAGACGCTTAATGTGCTCTGTGCTAGCTGCAGAACCTGCAGTGAGATTCAATCAGTTTTCCCTTGATCACATGGTGCATGTGAGAGGCTTGTTAGCTTCTTTTGCTTTGGCATATCTTAAATATATAAAGCAAAAATAAAAATAGGAAAATAGTATGGAAATTTTAAAATCGGCAATGCACTGTGACAGCATTTATACCTTTAAAATTTATTTCATTTTTTAGGCCTTCATACGATAGACCAAACCAAAGTATTGTATAAGTAGAAAGAAAATATTACATGTTTCTTTCTCTGCATGGCGATCTTTGACTGCAGTTACAGCTGCAAGTCTTTTGGATATGTCACTATCTGCTTTGCACATCTTTTCACCACACAGCATTTTCCACAAAGATGAAAAAGTTTTTGCTTTGGTCTCCTCTGACCTTCACATGTTTTCTGTGCTTGTGGCAAATTGAACATTACTTCTTATGATTTTGTCTTTTCAAAAATGACTTTCTTGTAGCTCTTCCAGAAAAGCTGGATTTGCTTTTCTGGAAGAGAAAAGCAAATCCTAACTGAGCAATAGCTAACTGGTTGACACAGTGATCCACCCGAGCTGTTGACCTCTGCAGCTCCTCCATTATGAAGGGGCTCATGGCAGTCTCTCTGATTAATGCTTTTCAGTCAGTTTATATGGATGGCCATGTTTCAGTAGGTTTGCATTTTTTATGAATTCTCTCTGACAGACTTCTGAAGCCTTCACAGAGCAGCTGCACACCGAGATTGGGTACTAATAAGGTGACTTCTCAAGGCAATCGGTTGCACTTTTAGTAGAGACTGTCAGAGTAAAGCAAGCTGAATAGAAATCTATGCAACATCCTTCAGATATTTATTTCCATAAATGTTTGAAAACCACATTATTTTTCATCCACTTATTAATTGTACAGTACTTTTTTGGGCTATCCACTCAAATCTACCAAAATCTAATTGGAATTTGCGGTTGTAGGATGTTGAATCAAACTCAAGCTTGCGTTTAATATTTAATAGGTTAATAAAAGTTTGAAGTGTACTTACAGTGCAGAGCGTCTCAAACTCTTTGTCCGAAACAAAACCTCCATCAAGACCAAAGAGAAAAATCGAGGCGTAGGACAACATGCCTCCGAGGATGATCAGGTTGTTCATGTATGGACTGGACATCTTGATTAGTCTGAAGGAGAACAAAACATTAAATAAAAGATAAAATTGATCACCGGAGCTTTAAAACTGGCAATATACTTCTGCAAAAAAAAAGTTTAAAAAAAAACCACAAGAAAACCACAAGTGTATTGAATAGTTATATTAGCTGACTAGATTCATTTTTATTTCTATTACTATTCACCCCATATAAGCTTGTCTGGCCTTCATTCATCTCTCTACTTTTTCTCCCTTTACAAAATCTGCTGATTTAATTTTTTATCCCACAGTACAACTCTGCATTTTATCTTCACTGGCTATCATTTTTGCCAAGGTTGCACTGGTCTGTTTCCAGATGCTGACCTGTGATTTCGGTTCTTGATGTTAAAGAATAGGAAAGCCCCGGCCATTAGCATGCCCAGGATGGTTATAGTAGACAAGATGCTGTACAGTGGCACATTGATGTGGCGCCGTTGTAGACGAACAAATGTGCGATCTTTGGGAGGCTCCACACCTACAACACAAAGAAGGAAAGAAAGTTATTTTCAAACTTCTTAAAGTTTCAACCATTTTCTGTGCTAAACATTTTCCAAAAAAGAAATCTACTTATTTGAACTTTCCTCCTTAAGATTCATTCGTCTTCTGAAAGAATGTGCTACTGCAGCAAATATTAACTTATTCAAGCTCAGCTTCCAAATATTCATGTAAATCTTTCTACCGGCGCCACATTCAGGTTATTGTGGGTAATAACCTGAATTTTCTAGTATTTAGAATTAATCGCATGGGCATCCTCTGTGCTTTTACTGTAGTGAGGGATGTAGAAGGAAGTTTTCATTGCAGGAGCTTCTTTATGTGGGGCAGAGAAGGGAAGATGGAGCGAAAGAGCGCCGTGGGGGGAAAATAGCCAGAAGGATCAAACAAATTCCAAAGTATGTAAACACTTGCATACCCGAAAGAGAGGAAAAATGCACTGGTAAATAATTTAGAGGTGAGAGGGCAGTTTAGGATGGTGAATTGTGATCCTGGTTCAGGCTCAAAAATATTCAGATGCTGACACAAAAAAAAAAAAATCTATTTTGCATTATATGAGTTATAGTAAACAGTTGTTCCATACATATTGTCAAAGTGTATAATTTCAGATAGTTAATTTATCTCATTCCTTTGTTTTTTTATAGACATTAGAGACATAAAATACAGTTAGTATGAGAAAAGAGAACATTAAAAATTATTTAAACAGGCAGGCACAGGCCAAATTTAAATCAAAGATGTTCTCGTGCAATTTTTTTTTCCACAAGTTAGATCTTAAGTCTCTCGCCCCAATTCAGAGTGGAACTTCAGCTACTCAAATACACATTTCTTCAATCAAATTCATGACATCTAGGTCACCTTTAACCCTGCATTGCTGCAGGGTTTCAAAACTGCATTGCTTGTGTCTAGGCCTAAATTATTACGTTAAAATTTCATTTAATAGTTTTTTTCTGACAAATTATGTTTAAATGTAATATGCAGACTTCATTTCTGAATAACTACATCATAAATTATAAACAATTTTAACCAGTTTGGACTGAGTGTAGATGTTGTACAGCACCTGAATCACTGCCCATGAGTTGGGTTCTGAATACTAAGCACTCAAATACATTTTTATAATACAGACTACAGTTGGTGAATAATAAAATGGACGATCAATAACAGCTGGTCATATTGGTGCTTTTCCTAACGTACTCTAGCATTACACTCAGCATGATTGTCAAATAGAATGTCTATTTAAATCTAAATTCAATTCTACTGTAATCTAAATATGGCTTCTGAAAGTCCCACTTTGTAATTATCACCAGCACCCAAAACAAATGGCGTTTCAAACAAACATAAGAGATCTTGAAATCTGCGACAGACTGGCGACCTGTCCCGCGTGACCCCGCCTCTCGCCCGGATCGTTAGCTGGAGATAGGCACCAGCACCCCTCCTGACCCCATTAGGGACAAGGGTGTAAAGAAAATGGATGGATGGATCTTGAAATCAAACAGCCTGTTCATTTGTTCGCATAACATAATTTCATACTTGTGGATGACCAAAATGGTAGCCCTCAAATGTGAATGAATGCTAGAAGCTGCTACTCTGACTTACCCGAGCATTAACAATCAAAAAGCATATTAGGACAATTTTTTAACAAGTTTCATTTTCCTCCTGCATTTCATTAGCTTGCTTTGGCAAATTATAGTGAAATCCCTGGTCTTGCCTTATGTGAGGTATTAAACCTCTCTAGGGTTTAAAGAAAGGCTGGGAGCTTTTTCTGCAAGGAAAACTTGCAGAACAAGCTCCCTTACCCCAACAGTTTCCACAAGTAAAGTTGTCATACCTTGGAACCTGATGGAGTTGTTCTGGAGATCCAGGATGTCGGCGATAGAATTGTATTCTCCCACTTTTACTTCCTGACCATCTGTAAAAATAATAATACAAAAAAAAAATCCCACAAACATAAATATGTATTTGCAATATCTTCATATAATGGGTTCACAGACATAAAGTTAAAAAAAAAAAAAAACTAAAAACTAAAACAGCAAAGTAACTCTGCAAATATAAAATGTCTGTAGAAAAGCAACCATTTAACTCAAATATGATGCACTAAAACATCCAGACTGGATTCACAACAGACCCACTGCTTTGTTAATATGTATAGGGGAATGTCAGCTTCCTGCACTGCTTTCACATACAGCTACATTCAACCATGTTGCCAAGGACATAGCTGAAAAGCAAAAGATTGCAGAAGTCTCATACTGCATGTGAGCCTCCAGGTGTAATCAATCTGTTATCAAATGAACAATCTTTAGTAGACAGTAGCATTAGTGCAGTTGTTTCCTGCAGCTAACCTGCTCTGCTGCTTAGCCTGTGTTTACAAGCAAGCCGCATTCTAGGCCTCCTCGTTTGGTCAGCCAAGTGCCACATGGCATCTTCCTCAGCACTTACTCAAGCAGCATCTCTTCCATAGCAAGCAATTTAAAATCTCTCAAAAATACCACTATGCTGTCCTGAGTACAGTACCAATTAATAGTTTATCTTATCTTGGTCAAACTTAAAAGGTAATAAAAAAACATCATAAAACACCACAGATAAACAATAGCTGGAAGAATTGCTAACTGACGTAAAAGGAGAAACATGGGGGTTTATATCTAAACTAGAATCTAAATGCTTGTTGTTATCACCATTCTCTTCTACCCAGAAATGTTTCTCAAGCACATCTATGAACAAACAGCCTCTCCAGTGTAATACTGGAGAAGGAATGGCCCTGTCAGGCAAACATGGCCATTCACCTTCTATTACTTGGTTAGATTTTACAACTGGGAGGAAGGAGAAAGCAAATGGGAGGGGAAAAAAGGAGACAGGCTGTTAATTTTCTTTGTAGGAAACATACACAACCTGCAGTTTGTTCAGGTGTGAATGTGCAAGCCGTACCACCTTTTTCCGTTTTCACTCTCAAAGACCAATTGAACTTTTAGGCAGAAGTGTCCTTGGCAAGAAAAATGACAGACAACATCATCTACCAGTGGGCCACTCTGCTCCACTCTGCTTTCCACTTGGTGAATCACTTTATCTTATCTTCAGTCCTCATCAGAAAGTCAGAGACAGCTGAAAATGTCACACTACGACGATTCTACCTAGGGATTTTCAACTTAGTAGTTGCCTTTTACATGTGATCATGTGATTTCCAAATTAATTAAGAAAGAACTGTACCAGGGTTCGTTTAAATTCAAATGTAATTTTTAGCTGCAAACAAAATCCCTCCTTACAATCAGACAAATGATTAAATTCACCATTATAAATCAAACATTTTATGCAAACTAGAATACATATCAAACAAGTTGCAGATGAAAAAAAAAAAAAAGAAAAACCTGCTCCAGGCACAAACTCACATCATGCTTTTGGAGAAAATAAAACCAAATTTTCTGCGGTCTGTACATATAAAATGAACTCGGAGTGCCTCACTTTTACATCAGCTTTGATGAACTCTTCTGTCTCCAAGCTAATTTAGTATGAAAGAAAAGTTTCCAAAGGAACAACACAAAACAAAAGTGGACTGTCAAAGGACAACTGATCTCATTTTAACCAGTTTTCAAGTTACTTTATTAGTTTATTTTCTGAATATGTACAAACAAAATCCACCAGGAGGCATAATTTCAATTTTTTGTACGTATTCAAGGGAGTGGGTGAAGTATAAATTTATAAAAATTCTCACACCTTAACCACCTACATAATCTTACATTTATTCTAATCCAGGCATGACGGCTAAATCTTCACTTAATAGTTAAATACATATGGGTTTAGTTTATTTTCTCAAAAGATACCAGATATATGCTGAATTTCTTAGCTTCTTGCTAAACTAAATGCAAGCCTGCCACCAGCAGCTGTACACATCCAGATATGCATCAGTGGGTAGAGGTATGATAGGTAAAAGTGTCTCTTAGTTATTAAAGAAAGCCGCAGTTTTCTGTCAATTAAAGAGGGAGGTTCAAAGTTTTTCTTTAGTGTTGTGGCAAAGGAACTCTAACCAGATCAAAGAAATTGCCCCCAGCTTGTTTAGCTGTTTCTTCCCTCGATGAAGCCCTTGAAAAAGTTTTTGCTGCCATTAATTAACCCCGTTTTCTCTTTTCATATCCCGAAAAAAAGTAATCCTTGCCCAGTGTTTCAATGCTTTCTATCCATTGTTGCCAAATGACTAGGGTTAAAATCAACAACCTGCAATAATCAGCTATAGTTAAAAACAGAGATGCCTTTTTGCTGACATGTCTCAGCAAGTTATAATATCATTAGTAGCTTAATTCAAAAAGTGAAGCTCTTTCATTGGGCACTGAGTGATTTATTTCAAGTGTTTGTTTCTGTTAGTTTTGATAGTCATGTTCATATTTATAAGTATATTAAATCAAAACTTATGTTACATAGAACCAGTGGAAAACTCTCTACACCACAGAAAACATTGGCCATAGAGTATACTGTAGAATATATTTGACATTCTGCACTATGTGTGCATAATATGGTAGGATATGAAGGAAATCATCAGAAACAGCTTTCACCAAAGCACTAAATGATTTGCTGGTAAACACAGATATTGATCACATTCCATCTTTAAAACTGCAAAATCAAACTGCTGCGTTTGACACTGGGCCACTCTGTTTTATTGGATAGGGTTGAGCATAGGGCTGGGCGATTTGGTTGAAAACAGTTTAATAAAAAAAGGATTGTATCAGTTGACTTTGATCATTATTGATTTGTTTTAAATATCTGAAATGCTGTCAAACTGGTGACGTGACCTATTCTGTTTTATTTATAAAGTTAAAGACCCTCTTGTCCCTCTCCGTCTTATGCATTGTAAAACTATTCCTATGCTTTAATTCCATTTTCTTGGTTTTCCCTTCTTGTTTTATCTGTTTTAATATGTATTGTTTTATTATGGTTTTTATTTTCTCTTAACTGTCCAGCACTTTAGAAATAAAGTTGTAATTATTTTTAAATGTATTTGAAGACCACCATATTACACAATGAATTGGACTGATCTGAATTAGCGTTAAAATTATTTCAATATATTTTCACCTATTTTTACCAGTAAAGTGCCCAGAAATGACATTTAGTTTGAATCTGTGCTATATAAATGAACAGAAAAGCCATTCACATCTACTGGATACTTTATATATCAATAGAATTTTTTATGAAATTTCTTGACAATAAAAACCTCAGCTCTGACATAAAGAAAACAATACAAATATATAATATTTTGCAAATATTACAGTAATAAGAGAAAATTCTTAGAGGACCATAAACCTTGGAGTAATGGTTTTCTATTTTTTATGCTTTTTAGCATGTTTATTTTAAATCACAGGGACAGTGTTAGCAATCAGAACCTCTAATACAGAACTATCGCTCATTTCATCGCCATTAGAAGGAAAACAGGAGTCAGAAACTGCTGACTAAAAACGTACCGACAGGGAGAAATTGAGGATCAGAGAATCCAGACAGATGACAGTGACGTGTGGAGGATCACTATCTTTTAAAATATTTACAACGGGGCAACCCCTCACGACCTCTCCAACCAGCAAGAGCTTTGGTGCAGTGTGTCAAAAAGGGGTGACAAAATCACTTTCTATGCGTATGTGAGACACAAGATATAGAGCAGAGGTTGATCAGGGGCAAACACGGTAAAGAAGAGATGGAGATAGCATAAAGATATGATAGAAGAGAAAGCCTTTTGTTGAAATTTTTGAGAGAGAAAAAACATTTTTGTAAACAATTTCTAAGAAAACAATTCAAACAGATTACAACTTTAATGATCTTTTTCAAAACTAAGTTTAAAACTGAGGAAATTTCAATCTGTGTCATGTTCCAGTGCCTCGCAAAAAAAGTTCATTTTTATTTATTGTGGAAAACCCTGTTTCAAGGCAAGAAGTTTGAGTGAACACTGGGGTGACTTGATGAAGTGGTGAAGCAGAAATAGAGAAGGGTCAGTAATCATTAGAGAATGCTGCAACTGATTTTGCACACTGAAACCCCAGGACAGAGTAGACCGAATCTAACAGAGTGGATAGATGCAGATTTTAAGAAACCCTGACTCTGCACATTGGCTCTGTTCCAAATACTTCTTCTGGTTTCACAGAGAAAATACATACGCAGAGTGTACAAGTGTGAGTTGTAACCAGCCAGAGGGATCAAGCCTCTCTGCAGTCAGAAAGATAAGATGGTTAGGCTGAGAGAGAGGACTGATCAGCAGCATGCTGCTGTGCTTCATACAGTCTAAGATGCCTGGGAGGTGGGAATCCCCTGCTTTAAGATCCAATCTTTTGGGTTATTCTCAGGAAATCCTGTCAGCTCAAAAACAACCACCGGGTGTATCACTATCTGAAGACAACAGAAGATTTTTTTTTTTATTATTATTTTCATTTTTATTATTCTGACTCAGAACCTCCACAAATGCATTTAATAACCACAGGAGGGGAGATATCAATTCAAGTTCTGCCAAACCAGAGGCATGGAACAGCTCTATAGAGAAAGCTTTGGCGAGATGTTTATTTTCCCAGGAGAAAGCAGTCTCAACAAATACTGATTGTTTTCCTGACAAAGAAATTCAAAAGTCATGTGAATAATTCACAGCAACATAAAAGGTGAAAGTGAGGGTACAGCATGTGAAACATTTCAGTGATACACTTCAGCCACAACTTCAAACATTTTAAAGGATCCAGTCTATGCACATCAAGCATGACAAGAATACCGTCAGCTGGGAATTAGCACATTTTATAGCAAAATGCTTTAAAAAATGAGCAAAAAGAAGAAAAAGTAGTATTTTCTGAGTTAGCCCAAAAGATAATATAATTGTTTATGCTTTTGGTAAAACATTTTTCTGATGTGTTGTTCTGTAACAAATTGCCATGCAGATGTTTCCACGTTTTATTGTTTCATGTTTAGTTCCATCAGAACCATAGAGATAAAAAAATATATATATGTATTTTTATATCTATTTAAAAGCCCATAAAGCCAAATTCTGTTGATCATGACTGATTTTTAGTCAATAAAAAGAGTAAAACATCTAAGGTGGTGAATATTTTTTATGGACCCTGTAATTACTACATGAAAGTAAAATAATAAAAGGTGCTTTAATTTTCTATATGCTATTTTATCAAAGTATATGATAAAATAGCATATAGTGTAAGAATGACCCAGTCGTGTTCATACCTAAGTGCAACTGAGAATCTGTGTTAAGACTTAAAGTATAAGTTCAGAGACAATCTGACTAAGCTATGAGGAACCATTTTGCAAAAAAAAAATTTTTACACTTGCACAGACTAACTTAATAAACCCAATTATTATCATAGAATTTATTTATGTCAGTAACTAAAATTCTAAATATGATTGTGTAAAAAACTGAAAAACAAAATAAAAAC
The DNA here is from genome assembly GCA_903067095.1 of Girardinus metallicus. NCBI lineage: Eukaryota > Metazoa > Chordata > Actinopteri > Cyprinodontiformes > Poeciliidae > Girardinus > Girardinus metallicus. Next base: position 34,113 of record CAEGAE010035764.1, on the reverse strand, counting down.
AAACATGCCTTCCCTTCAACTTCACAGTCATGTTCTGTGTGTTGGGCAAGCACACAAAATTTTAATTAAATAAATTAAAGTCTGGTTGCAACATGAAAAGTGAATATTTTGCACTTAGAAATGAAGACAAATAGGACAGAAAATAAAGGCAGGTTATCAAGAAAAGTACCTTGGAACTGGTTGAATTTTATTGTGCCCATCCTCTCTCCATTACGAAACATGACTTGACCCTGAAAATAAGCAAAGCAAACCACAATGAGATACACATTTATTTTAAATTATTAAGACATTAGGTTGTGCTGACGAAGATGTGTGCTAAACTATTCAATGAATTAAGCAAGGAGCTGATTTCAACTAAAATTATTCACAATGCTTTCTTGTCTGTGTTGGCAGGGAAAGGGCAGAGGTTCAGTTCTGACATACTTAATTTCATTTCATTATAACTGGCCAAAATTGATCTTTTTATAGAGGTAAACAAAATTATCCTTCAGCCAATTCAAGCGCTAAGACTCTTGGAGCAATCTCAGAATAGTAAGGCGGAGTGGTTTAACTCTTGCAGTTAACGTTCATTTCAATCTGTTTGTGTGTCCCACACTTGGCCGCAGAAAAAAAACTGACAGCCAGAGTAGATGATTCCTGATGGAAATATATATCTAGTCAAACATCTATCCCAGTTTGACTAAATACAACATTAGAAAGTCTGTGATTCAATCAATTTCCTGCCAGGTAGCATTTGTCACAAACCCGCCGGTCAAAATGAGAATTTGGTGATCTTGTCAAACACTTTCAGACTGGTTGTGCTTATTTCATTTGATCTTTTCCCATTATTCATACATTTCTATCTTCCTTGTACTGTACTCTCCTTCTCACTCCATCTTCCCTTTATCTCTCTCTCCTGCTTCATCTACCAAGAGTGTTCAATTAATTCAGCCCGCCATCTGTTCACAGAGCTCCTTAATTACGCATTTAACTGGGTTTAAATATTAGCTGTTGGCTAACAAAATAGGTGAGAGACAAACACACACACACACACACAGACAGATAGACGGATAGTTTGCGATGCCTGATTAAATATAGCTAAAAGGGACATGGTGGGGTGGCCGGAGATGATTTTCTCTTAAAAACTGAGAAGCTTTGAAGTGGCAAAGAAGGATCCCACCCCTCTCTTTGAATCCCATTCTTTGTGTGGCAACTTTGATGTTAACCCGAGTGTGTGAATGCATGTGGTTCTGTGTGCATGTTCTTAGTGTGCTATTACATCGGGTGAGTACTTGCATGTGTCACACAGATAGCCTCTTCTAGCACTAAGCCTCTCTGTATCTTTTAGATTTGTGATGCACAACATGCTGCACCTGAACGTGTGTTGCAGTGTACTCCTGAGCAGCTGCCTTTGGATTACACTGAGATAACTGGGGTGTGTAATAGGAGTCAGAACATGTAGGTTGAAAACAAGATCAGAAACTCGACTTGAAGCTATTAAAGTTCTAAGTTCATATTGGTCGCAAGAGTAGCTGCATGCCACGCGTGCTCCCTCTAATGATCAGAGCAGTTTACGCTGGATTTACACAGACGTCACCCTGGTTAGGCTCCTCCTTCTGCATCCTAAGCAGGTTTCACAAAGCATACAGCTGTGTTTTAAATAAACTATTTACCATATTTTCCGGACTATAGAGCGCACCTCATTATAGGCCGCAACCACAAAGTTTTTTTTTTGTTTGTTTTTTTTTTTCCATTAGCCGCACACGGCTACAAGCCGCTGATATCTCCGCCTCTCTCGGTTTTTCACAAGGGCGCAGCAGCTATTAAGGACGCAGCCCTCCGTCTCCTACGCCGAACCATGGAGTCGTTCACGCCGAGCTTACGCGCAGTTGCTATCGATCTGTACTGCCAGATCGATAGCTTCCAACTTAAAAGCGGCATCATATGAACTTCTTCGTGTTGTTTCCATGATCAGGGGTATCAGTTTGAAAACATTTCTCCGTCGTGCCTGTTGCTAGCATGTGCTTTTTTTTTTTTTTTTTTTTTTTTTTTTAAATAGATCTTTATTAAGATACAGAATACATAAGAGTACAAACAGCATGCATTGTGGTATAATGTCCGCCAGGGGGTTTCAAATATTGAGACAATACATCGTCATAACATTACACAAATACATTAAAGAGAGAAAATAAAGAGCACGTTTTAATAGCTTTGGTATTGGTGGAAGTTTCAATAGTTTTGATATAATATTTGACCTCATTTTCAAAAATGGAAAGAAGCGGATTTTGATTAGTGTAACGGCATTTGTGAATGTGCCATTTGGCTAAGAATAAGATTAATAATATAAAAATGTTTTTTTTTTTTTGGTTATTGGGTAGTCAGTGAGGCCGAACAATATATGTTCAAGACAAAGGGAGAAATCTGGTTCAATGGAAGTACAAATCAAAGTGCAAATACTTTTTTCAAAATTGAACAGAAAAGGCCAAAGACCAAAATAAATGAAACACATCTTCTGGATTTCCTTCACAAAAAGAGCAGATAATATCCATATTATTGTTAAAACGTTGTAGAAATATTTTGGATGGGTAAATTCTGAATAATTTTAAAAGACACTTCTTTTACTTTATTAGTTATCATATATTTGGTTGGTAAAGTCCAAATCCTTTTCCAGTTAAGGTTATCAATAAGGGTGTTCCAATAAGATACCACATATGGAGTCGATGCATCTGAAATAATGAGTGAATACGTCGTTTACTATTATGAGTTGAGGAGAAACATTTTTGACCAATTTCAAGTTTGGTTATGTGCTTGTTCTAAATGAAAATTAGCCCTTTCTTCTTTGATTTCCAATTTTGACTTCCAATTATTCACTTCCTGCTAAAGAGCTCCCTGGCGGTTGAAGAAAAATCCACAGAAAAGCCGCACCGGGCTATAAACCGCATGGTTCAAAGTGTGGGGAAAAAAGTAGCGGTTTATAGTCCGAAATATACGGTAATCTGATATAATTATGTTCAGGTTCCAGTTTATGCAACATGCCTTTGTGCCCGTCTCCATCTTATCATATACTTTTGTAAAATCACTTTTTTGGTGTTTTTACAAATATAGTAAAGCTTTTATTAATATCAGGTTGTGTTTTTTTTAATGGTGTTCTGTGTAGAATAGTTTTGCTCAGATTAAACCAGTTAAATGATTTTTGATTTTGTACTACAATTTATTAAAATAAATCAAGATTCTTTAAAAGAACTACAATACATCTTGGCACAAAATAGGAACCTTGAGTCTTATACTACATTTGTACACTGCCTTGGTTTATGGCCATTTGTCTGTACAGTGCACTATGCACAACACAGGGAGGTGTCTAATTTAAATATCAGACTGGACTGCTCAGGGTCAGTTCACCCCTTTACCAATTGAAATCACTGTTTCGTACCAATTTGTCCCTTTTCTCTGTAAATAATCTGTTTCATTCCTATGTACTAAAAGTATTGTGTGCCAGTATTTTCATGAATCATAATAGTAAATGATCTTAAAATTTTTTAAATGTTACGTTTAACTATAGTTATGTTTATAGTTATGTTTAACTATAAACATAACTATAGTTTATAGCTAAACTATAAGCTATAGTTTAACAGCTTATAGTTTAACTATAGCTTATAGTTATTCGATACGCTATAGTTTAACTATATTGACCTGGTAGGTCAGCCACCAGAAGTGACCTGCTCCTGGTTAATTTGATTCACTAGAGTCATATAACCACAATTTCCTATACAAATATGTGACGAGGTAATTGAAAATGATTGAAAATCATACAACCTTTCCCCTTTGATTATTGGAAATGATGTATTTTGTAGTATGAAGGTCCTAAAAGTATGACGCCATTTCATGACTGAGAAAGTTGGTAAAAAAACAGCAAAAACTACAAGTGGATGAAATGGTGATGGGACATAATGATTTTAAAACACCTTAATTACTTTACAAGTCTTAGATCAATGTTGTCAAACAATTCCTAATTGAAACCCATTTATTTTTTTTTCTTAATGAATATGCAAAATGACTTGGGACTCAAGCAGGTGTATGTGTTTTATGGAGAAATCGCAGTGTTTAAGCATGTGTCCAACTATGTGTGTGCGTGCGTGCGTGTGTGTGTCAAGTGTCTGAGCTGAGATTGAGGAGGCGGTCAGGTATCACTTTGTTAGTGAGGGTGAGAATACGGCAAGCGACAGCAACACTTGGGTCAAATGAGATGAGAGTCTGTGGGCTGCAGGTGTGACATCCGCAGGGATTCTGTGGTTTTTAGGTTGCAACGCTGTTAATGGGAAAGTAACTTTGATGTACACGCACACGCATGAACACGCGCACGCTCATGAAAGTATGCACACTTAAGGAAAAAAAAAACAGATGCCTCAGAGAGTGGCACTCACCATTAAACAGAGACACTGGTGCCAATAAAATGACTTCTGATTACTCATGAACAGCAAAGCAAATGTAAAAGAAAAAAAATTACATCTGCCATCTTCAAATCACAGACTGCCGGGTCTCTACATATCCTGTTTGCCTCATTCTATGCTTCTAGTGGCTAGATGCCCTCTCTCTATCCTGAGAGCGATCCTGCTAATGTCTGTCTTCTTCCCAGTAGCCTTGCCACCAGCTTGATCGATACGCGGAGCCCTCGATCATCACTCTCCTGCTGCTACAACTGTACCCGGCTACAGCGACGCCAGGATCAGCCCAATCTTCACACATGTGCCTATGCATGGATTAATGTTGTCAACCTACTGAAAGTCATTTAATTCACAAGCAAAGCAAGGCATTGTGTAATAGTTGCTTTTGAAATCAGAATTTCAAAATAGCATAAAAGATGTATGGAATGTGGTTGGAAGGGAAATTGCCTCCCCCACTCTTTGTTTTGAGTGGGTGGAAGTTTCTATGTGCTAAGTCGTATTTCATGTAATCCTTTCAAAGAGCAGCTATAATAGATGGGAGATCTTAAACCTTTCGCAACAAAGATCTATTTAATTACTTTTGCATTTTCTCTGCTTTAACACTTTTTGGCATGTACGCAGTATTGTTACTAAATTTAATATTGCTGTTGTCCAATTATGATACACATTTAGCTGCTTACACAACATTCTGAATATAAAATATATTGTCACATTTAAAGTGTCTTTTCTAACAATGTAACTTGTAAATATGAATTTCCTGTAAACTCATTTCGGAAAGACAAATTCCTACTGCATAATATCAATGATAACTATGATTTTAGAACTGCTATTGGAGTCTAGAAGTAGATGCTGAAGTGGTAGACAATGGCAGAGAAAGTAGGGGGAATGCAGAGTAGAGCAGGCAGAAATCTTTCATGCAAAAAATCCTTGGAAGGATAAGTTGATTTATGGGATTTTGAATAAGAGACAGACCAAGTCTGAGGCAGTTGCACTCTTATAGTAATTGTCTGAAGCTTGCAGTTGTTGCTCCATTATTCTCAGCAAAATAACGGTATAATAGTACACATTAAAACCACTAATTAACTAATTAGTACTACATAGTTTTCATCACTTACTTGTAATGGCACACTAAGTAGATTTTAAAACTAAGTGCAACACGGACAAAATGTATGATTACATAAGATAATTTATAACGTTGAATGTCAAAATGGTTAAAGATGGGGTATTATGTGAAATACATTTTTTCAGCTTTACGTCATGTGTTAATGTTTTGTCCTCATCAAAACATACTTGGAGTTTTGCTTTGATTCTTTTATGCATCTTTGGAGATTTTGCCCAACAGAGCACCTCTCCCCTACGCCTCCCCTAACTCAGCTCCTCCAGACTAATGGCAGCAGAAAATACCAAACACCTGGTGGAAGTGTGCATCTTCTGATCCTATCATACAAAATACTGCTCACTGCTCCTAATCGCTGTAAAGGCCATAATGGAAGAACAATATTGTGATGATGTGCTGAAGGTGGAAAGAGTAGTAGCTTCTTAAAGAGACAGAAGCCATTTTTGAGGCATCCAATTGCAAAGTCAAATTTCTTTTCAGATATGTTCAATATTTACAGCAATTTTGTAAAAACTATATGTAAAATAGTTACTTCAGTTTGCTATTAAATGGCACAATGTGCATGGAAAATACATAACACCACCCGTTAAACTTTTAATGCTTGCGAAAATATTAGAGCAGAAGTATCACAAATATATCTGAAAGTAGAGAACAACATTTGCATTATGCATAATTTCAACTTTTTAAAAAAAAATAGCAAGACTTCATTTTAATAATAATAATAATAAATACATTTATATTCCCCTTTGTATATCAAATAAAAATATTAAAGGGCACATTCACACACTGATGATGGTTTGTAGCCACATTTGCTATGGGGCATTTTGACTGAAGCAAGGCTGCAATTTTGCACCATCGGCCCTTCTGACCAACACCAGCTAGCAAGGCGGGTGAAGTATCTTGCCCAGGGCACAAACGAGAAGGGCTGACAGACCAGGAATCAAACCAGCAATCACCGATCATAACGCGAACTCCTACCGCCATCACCAATGTTGCTCCAAATAATTTTAATATTTCTAAGTGGAAAAGTATTCTAAGCTCAACTAAAGGCAAAATAATAATCATATCAGCCACTTTTTAATGTCTTACTAGAAACCTCCAAAAATATTTAGATGGTGAAGTTCTGGACTCTAAGATGACCCAGTGTTTTTGCACAGATACTGGAATAAATAGTTAAAATTGTCACCTGCTATCCATTTATTTTATTAAAATCAGGTGCTTCTTTTCTTTCACCCACTGTCATTTTTAATGCAGCTCATAGTTTTCGTTTTTCCACTTTGAAGTGACTTCCTAAAGTAGCGTTGCCACCCTGCATTCCTTGTGGCTGCTGAAGCTGGAAGCATCTCAGCCTTGTGTGGCTAGTACAGGGAATCGGGAGGCATTCTCAAACACACATACATTCAAGCACAAGCAAACAATGCACAAAAAGCTTTTACCGTGACAGCGAGGATCAATCTTAAATAGAGAGACGAGAGTGTGCAGATCTGAATGATATCATTTTAGGCTTCATTCAGATGCAAGGATGGCTTGGAATCTGCAAACAAGATTCCAGTTTTGCAGAGCAGTGAACCATGCCTATATTTGCCTTTATAGCATTTGCCCACTCCATATAACACAACAGGTTTTCTTCTTTGGTAATAAATCACTGGATTCTCGCTGGAGGTGTCTTAAATTACCTGAATATGTACATGCTGAATGAACTATGTGGGTTATTTTGTAACAACAGCAGCTTCTCCAATTGCTTCACATGCTGTGGAAACTGGTCTTTGACTTTAAAAGATAATGCATTAAATAATTATTTAAAAAGAATAATCTTAGTGACTTACTGTAACTCCATAGAAGTTAGTTTCATTCATGACATCAAGCACCATTTTCCCCACTTCCCGATCGTCCACAGTGAAGTTGTGATACATATTTTGCCTTTCTTTTGTCCGGAGAAGTTCCCTTACTCGGTTCAAGGTCTTTGCAATTACCCAGATCCCATCATAGGCAAAGCCGTGAAACTTGCTTGCCTCCACACCTTTCTGCTGGAGCTCCCTGTAATACTCCTTCTCATATTCCTTTGGGGTCTGAAAGGCAAGTAGAAGAGGCAACAAAAAGCTGAGAATATGTTGATTAATCTTCTTACTTTTTATCATCCCAGAAGCTGGAGCCATTACAATGGTATTTCAAAGGTACTTTAACTGCAAGAGGATGGATTTATTAATATTTTTTTTAGATTTGTTCTGTTGTACTTTTAGTTTAAGAAAAACAGACATATTTAGCTAAATAAAAATTGAAAAAACAAAAAAAAAACTTTTCAAACATATGCAAAGTTGTTGGGGAAAAAAAAAAAGTTTGAAAATGTGTCTACAACATTTTCAAAAGGATCAGATTCATTCATTTAAAAAAAAAAGAAAATGTCAGACTGCATTTACAAGGAAACATAATTAAAATACTAAAGTATGAAAAAGCAAGTAGTAGGGACAGAGCTCTAAGGTATAAACAAACTGACATTTCAATTGAGAAATTAAAACACATCCAGTTTGGGAATTCAGTCCCAATGTGTGTACTTCACTAGCCTTCCTCCCTTGTCACCAATTATGTCTATGTACAACAATGTGAAACTCCAGTTAAGGGCTGTTGTGGGGTGGTGGGTTTAGCAACAACTTTGAGTTGAAAACGAGTTAACACCCAGGTTAGGAGACTTTAAGTATCTCAGGGTCATGTGTTCACTAGTGAAGGCAGATGGAGCAGGAGATCAATAGGCAGATTGGGGCTGCATATTCAGCGATGCAGACGTCGTACCAGTCTGTTGCTGTTAATAGAGAGCCAAGTTAATTTCCCTGTTGATCTATGTTCCAACCCTCAACTGTGGCCACGAGCTGTAGGTAATAATTGAGAGAATGAGATCTGGAATACAAGCAGCTAAAATAAACTAGCTAATAAACTGACCAATCTATGTTGGGTGAGTTTGATGAAGAATCTGAAGCAGCTAATTAAGGTGATTTGGGTATTCGGGAAATATGCAATCAACAAGTCTTCAGGATAGACAGATATTATATTTCATGGTTCACTTGGGAATATCTCCCTAGACAAGAGTAAGCAGCTGAGGAAAGGAGGAGGTCTAGGAATCTTTGTTAAAGACATTACCCTTGAAACCTTGTCTTAGACAGCAGATGGAAAAACTGATTTAGGAAAATTTTTTTTAGATAAAGTAAACTGACAATAAACATCTGTATACATCATGTCAGGGGTTGGACAGGGCTGTTCTTTGCTTAGGAGTGCCAACACTTTAATTATCAACCTATTTTTAGCCTATAATTTTCTTCCAGATTCCAAAATAACCGTTCCCTTGTTTCAGGCATTTACTGTCTTCTTCACCAACTTTGAATTTCAAAGAAAGCCTTTAGATTGCATCAGCTGTTGTAACTCACCCTGCCAGAGATGCCCTTCACTGGCCGAGAACTGAGTGGTTCAAAGTCCACGCTGATGTATCCCTCCATGGCTGTTAGGAGCTTCCTGGAAGTGCAGTTGGTGTTGTTCGCCTGTTCCCACCAGTTTCGTTGATACCAGCCGGGGATGATCCACTGGTATTTGCTGCCATACATGTTCAAGTTATATGCCTGTAAAAATGAACAAAAATGAAAACAAAAACTGACATTAAATTTATGTTTAACTAGCTGCCTTTATGTTTTTTGTTAATAGTGATTAATTCAACAGAACTTTTCCTGTTATATCTTGCTGTGATTTTTAAGTATAAACTGGAAAACATTAGAAAATTTGCCAGAAATAAACTGATAACTAATTCCTAAAGGACACTGTCAGGAGATGGTTAAAGACTTAAAATTCCTCATTCTGACCAATGTCATATTAAATTATTTTGTATGTTTGAGCCTGCAGAAAACTGTGAGGTTTAATCCACAGCCGTTCCATAAATTAAACTGTACCCTCCATCCCCATATTTTACCCAGTATCTTTATATGTAAGATATTTTGACAAAAAAGTGCTACACCAATACACAAAAATATATATTTTATCTATTTAATAAACATGTTCATGGGTAGCTAAGTGTGCATAGATCACTTACACAACAGAAGACTTTAGACGCCAAATGCTCGTCAAATTGCCCAATGATGATTCTCACGTCATTGTCCTGAAGAAAAAAAAAAACATATTTTGAAAAACACAATTATTATTTTAGCTACACAAATTGGTTTCAGTCATGGACCCCTTATTATTCTTCTGTCACTTGAAAGTCCTTTGCTGAGATAAATATAGACACAACATTGATCAAACAGAAGAACACATTAGAATAATGGGAAAAGCAGTAAAATATGTTATTAACTAGATAATCAGAAAATTATATCAAAACAGTAGGTAAGGTTGTTGAAGTTAGCCTAGCACATTAGCAAGCTACTCCATTTGAAAATAAGCAAGACAAGCTGTGTGAATCATAACCAAATGTTTGGCACATTGGATATTGAAATTTTCTGACCATTTATCTTCACAATTCATAGAAAATACACTGAAAAACAACATGATACTTCATGATTAAATACATGGGCACAACATAGCACAACATTTGGGTACAATTGCTGAAAAGGCAAGTTGACATGGCTCCATTTTCAGATCAGGATTTATTTTATGTAGTCAATGTCAGATTAAAGCAGCTTTTCTCAACTTCAATTCTCAGGGTCTTAGGTGTTTCCTTTTGACCACACACCTGTCTTGAATAAGTGGGTGATGAAGAAGCTTCTGCAGCACTTAGTGGGAAGCAGAGGAGATCATCATTTGATGCAGGTGTTCTGGAACAGGGACACATCTAAAATATGCAATGCAGTGTTTCTCACATCTAAATTGAGAAACACTGCATTAAAATGTTCTAAATAGAACATCTCATGTGCTTTTTTCTGTTCACTACATCAACCTCATCAGAGGATTTAAAATGTAATTGATCTGAATGAGTTTATTAGCCGAGAAAATAAATCCATATCAACTTGCCCACTTGATTAATAAAAGAGATGGTCGCTGTGCACTGAATTGCTCAAGCCAGGCTTCAGAACAAAAAGTTGCTCAGGGATTCAGAGCACAACATGGCTTTGTGAAAGACTCTGTAAATGATTTAGATTCCCAGGTGGAAATTCAGCTTGTTCCAGGTTAGTAAAAAAGATTTCAGTGATCGCATGCTCATGTACAGCACATAAATATGCTCACAAAATCTTGATCAGATGCAATCAAAATGCCAGCATATAATCCAGAATTGCACAACATTGAATTAAATGATGCTGACATAGATTTGATTAATGTAAATCTGTATAAGGATGGATGAGATGTGCCAGCGGTCCATTACAGAGCCATATTCAATCCTAACACTACAGATAGTGACAAAGCTTAGGGTTTCATTAAGTGACTGAACTCTGAAGGCTGAAATAAATCATTTATGTTAGAAAATATTTCAAATGAATGACATTTCTACAATACTGTTTGACCTATTTGGAGATATTGTAGGTTACCTATTCTAATAAAAGAAATAAAAATATTGAAACAAATTTTAAAGTAATCTTTTTGACTTCATCAAATACAAAAAATGGAAGTTTGAAAAATTATGTAGATGTAGCTTCAAAAGAAAAAAGGGACATGAGGGCTGCAAACTCAGTGAACCTATGACATCCTCCTGTTAGTCTGGATAAAGGGAAACGATTACAAATACAGTTCATTAAGTTATTCCTTAGGCTGTGGTCCACCATATGTTGAGCATCCTGAGATCAGAGGGGGCAACTAATCACTGTCATCTTAATTCCAACACATCTCTAGTGGTTACACATTGGAGCCAAAACATGTCTTCCAGGCTCCATCTTTCACAACACTTTACATATTTGTACAATTAGAGAAGACCAGGCAACAACTTTGTAAATCACCAAGTTGTGCTTTTGTGCTACTTTGCACATGTTTGTAAATGTGTGGTAAAGACATATGCCAGTAGCAACTCAACAGTGCTGCTCTTCCCTCAAGGAAAGGCACTTAACCCAAAAGACTCCAATGTTAGCCAGGAGCCACAGGCTGAGTGTAAACCCAAGCATGTCTGGTAACACACAGAAAAGGTTGTATAGTTGTAGGCAAGGGCAAGAGTGAGTGTGTTGCGCTAGAGCATAACATAGAGACTCAGGCACTGAAGAGGCCCAAATTAGCCCCATTGCTCAAGCTTTTATGTAACTGTAACAATTACTGTTCTCAGAGAGAGTGGAGTTAAAGGCAACTTTGGCTGCTTCATCCTTGATAGGGTTATTTGTATCTTTATAATTGTGATTAATATATTTTAGTGAGTAGAGAGATATTTTACCTCTTGTACACAATCAAGTATATTTACGGCTTATTAAGCACAAACACATGAATGTGATGTTGATGGTTTCTTGTGAGCTTGGGGAAAAGTCCATTTAGGCTTTGTTGTTTCTACAAACAATATGAACCCCATCACCATGATAACTATGGCATGATAAGCAGAAACTGTCAAACACATACTCTCTGAGGATGGACTTAGGTGCACATTACCTGTAAAAGGGTAATATACAATTATGACAAACTATTTGAGCATTGCTCCAACAGGCAAATCTCAGCTGAAATATTAGCATCAGCTCAAACCTGTAGAGGCGTATAAAACTAGAACACAGAGTCGATTGGTCCTTCAAGCTGTTCAGTGCTCTCAGAGAGAGACTCTTGCTCTGGCTTTGTGCTATTTGGGGATTTGAAGTAGCAGAAGTGCTTTAGAATTTTTATTGGTATCAATAAAATACTTTATAAAATGGTTAAGTCTATAATGATTGTGTAAGAGTGTAAGGTATTTTATCCTGAGCTGATTCTAAGCAGCTATACATCTACCAGATCTTCAACAAATATTGCACTGTACGTTGTTGATTTCAACACAATGCAGTCTCATAAACTGAATGGTTCCCTGTACACAATTTATGCATTTACACATACACTAAGGTAATGATTGATGTCTTTCTATGAAATCGTGTGATGAAAATTTACTTGTGAAATTAAGAAATGTAAAGAGATCTTGGGGTGTATTTACAAAAGGAAAGTACTTTGGTCTGCTTGTGTGGTCCGGAACAAAAGAGGACTCCTTTTTTCTTTTTTGTTTTCCGTGTTTTGCTTTCACATTGTGCTTTTTTGCAACCAGACTATAATTTGTTTAAAAAAAAACAACAAAAAAAAAAAAACAGTGACCCAGGATGGCAATCATTGCTCCCATTGGACAGAAATGAAGGGGACAGAACAGATCACAGAATCGAAAAAAATGGGCTAGTCACAAATACAATGTAGCGCAGAAGCTGAAATTAGGCATATCTTTCCTGGAGCGATGGAGGCCAATATGAATTAGCCATGCTAGCAAAGATCCATGAGACAAGCAACCCTGTACTCACACAATTTTCTATCTATATTTCACAATCAACAAACAGAAAACAGACTGTCTGGGGGAAACCCAAAGAGGTAAAGGGAGAACATTCAACCCTAGAGAGACTCTTGAACAGATGAAATTTGAAACCTTCTTGGTCTGCAGTTGTAATGGATGGCAGTATCTGATTTTTACTAATAATATGAATAACTAAGGTGTAAAAAAAATACCTTGCTTTATGTCTAAATACATGTTTTCCACATGTAGGTCCCCGTTAAAGGCAAACTGCCCAAATAGTCTGCAGTCATAAAAAACATGAGCAACTCAGCACATATATTTTACAGTCAAATTTATAAAAAATAAACTAAAATTAAAAATAGACCATTCAGATCTCATATGAAGGTCTTTTTTGTTCTACCAGCATTTTGTGTTTTAATCTTTCTTCAAAATGTAGGACAAGAAACAAGAGAAAAAAATTTAAAAACATACAAACTGAACAAAAATAAACATGGTGGGAAGCTACAACTTCCTGCCATAGCTTTCCCTGTCTGCATTTTGAATATTTCAGCTGAAACATTATACAAAGTGAGAGTGCTCTATTTGTGGATCTCTCTGTGATGCTGAGAGCCTCCTATCCATTCTAACACACAAAACAAAAAAACCTTATCATATTATGTTGCTGTGATGGAGACAGTAAAACACTGCTACATGCTGAGTGGGAATCTGACTTTTAAAGTGTCAGAGGATCACGCCCACTCCTTACAAATGTTCTGCAAAGATTCTGAGGCAATACCATGATTTGCATAACTTCAGTTAGCTCAAATCCGGTGATGTCAGCTTAGTATGTCATACCTTAACATGCAGATTACATTTTTATTTTAGGAAAGACAGCTCATCATTCTGTTTCTTCTCTGCCTCTTGGACTACTCATTGCTTCTTCATATGTCTTTTAACTTGTGTATCATGTCATCTACCAAGGTACAGTATGAAAAGAGAATATATGTTTCCTACTAATTACTCTTCTCATTTAGCTTGTATTTTTCTCACTGCTTTAAGTTTTTAACAGTTTTGACATGATATGATAAAACTATGTACTTATTTGTTTAGACAGGTATTCTACATGTTATCAATTTACCTCTGCAGCATCATGAAAGCTACAGTGAATGCGCAATATTTTACTCTCCCAAGAAAAAAAACATGGAGGGTAAGAGGCTGATTTAGATCCAAGCTTTCTTTTTATCATAGAGTCATATAGCCTGAATCAACCATTACTTTGGTTGGTTCAGGCTATATGTACCAACCATATAGCCTGAATCTTTCATCTCCACAAACCCATTGCTCTCATGCAAAGTTAGCTAATCTTGGACAAAATTTAGATTAATTTATACAAAATTTACTATGACTGTTGCCAAAATTAAACATAATTTTCAAAATAATAGGTTATTCTTATGGAATAGTGACATTATTTAAAAAATTCCAAACTGTTGTTATATTACTCTGTATTATTAAATGCCATCTGCAGCTGAATTTATTTACTTACATACATGAGACAAAACAATTGATCATGAGGGTTATCCATTTTATTTCTTTATGGCTAAAACATTTGCTAATTAACCAGTTTAGGGTTCAATACTGCATATTAAATGTGCCAAAACTGTGAAAGTGAAATCTTTTTAATCAAAATGTACTAAAATATCTGATGTTATTACAAGTCTGAATGTTAAAGTGAACATGTGCATGCTTATTATCTCAATATAATATGAAAACATAAAAAATTTACTAACTGTGGTCTTTATTTTTTAGTGTATCTTTAACATAAAAGGTTTTGCTTACCTTCAGTTTTTTGACATTGACACAGGGATCATTGGAAAAACTTTCTGTATCTGCAATGTGAATGTTTGCTTTCTCCAGTTCATAGGTCAGATCATTCCTCACCTGTGGGAACATAAAGGAAGAAGAGATAATTCATAATCTAAGATCACTGCACACAGTCACTGCTGAAGTCTTTCTATGTTATTCATCTTGGCCCCTTGCATGTCCTGGAGGAAGCTGCCAGGAGTGACATGAACTAAAAAAAGACATTGATTCCCTGAGAGACATTTGGAATTTGGAATCATAGGAGCTCATAAAAAATGAATATGTTATGATACTTGATTTGGGGAATATTGTGGTTCACTTCAACAAAATACAAAACATGCAGAGTGTTAAATTTGAATTTCTACATTAGATTTAGTTCACAGAAGAACCCAGTGGAACTTCTACTCATTAAATTGACATTCTTTCAGCTGGAAGTTGAATATTTCAATAAACATTCAAAAAAGTAACTCGGTGGAAAGTGTTGCTTTGATTGCGAAATCACTAACTAATGCTCCCTGGGACTGCTTTTGCGTAGGTGTCAATACAATATAAACTTAAACATATCACATAATATCTAGGTTTGCAGAAATAATAAAAAAGAAATCATGTAACATTAGCACACATAGATCCTACTAGGTAACGCTTCGCTGATTTACCTGCTGTGTCTACCCAACGTTTCACTCAGTCATTCTTGAGATTTCTTACAAGCTGGCTGGTAGAGAATTACAGCAAAAAGTCTAGGGACTTGTTCTGAAGGCTAATTGGAGCTAATGCTAGCGGACTTCTACGTATGTGGGCTAGCTGGAGGGCAGCTGAAGGATTGCAGAGTTCATTTTAGATTTGTTGTAATTTGCACATTTTGAGATCGTTCTCACTTGTTTTGGTTTCTTTATTTTATGAATTTGATACTTCTTTATGGGTTTGTTGCAAAAACCAGATAAACCATTTTAGGATGAGCAGCATATTTAGGATATATGTCAAGCTTAGTGCAGAGGCACAAAATTAAAGGAGTATTGCACCTTTTCAGTTTTATATTAAGAGAATAGTTGTTTATGTGAGATGTAAAATATTGTCATTCTATTGAAAAAAATCAATGTAGTTAAAAGCTAAGATGCTTAAATGTTCAAATATATTTTATTTGTGCTTATTAAAAATGGTAAAAGTAATTAAAACAGTTAAAATCCAGTTTATATATTTTTATTTTGATAGTTAAGTACAAAATCACTCAGAAAAGGGGACAAGGTATTGGGTTTAAAGCACTAACTACAAAATTGATATGGTTTAGAGACGTAAAAGCAATTTGTGAATTAATTTTGCCATTTGATAGAATTCATAATGCTAAATGGAGCATGTTAAAAATAATAATTGTTTGGTTTAAAGGGATATTACAGACATTTTTGATGTAATGCAGGTAATGGTTCTCTATTGCAGTATGTGCTACCTGAAGTATGTTGCCTATGAAATGTGTTTATTACACAGAAGAATAAATCTTCCTGTTGAATGTTAAAGGAAGCTCAACGTGTGTGTCTCATTCTTCTTATACCACAGCATCATACGTTAAGGGAAGATAATTTCTACATTACTCTCAGCCCATCCAAGGTTGCAGGGTAACATCTGCAAGGCGCTGCATCCAAATGATAATCAGGTGACAAAAGTAAGCAATCTCAACAATAACCCCTCTATGCATCTATAAGCAGATCCAGAAGGAGTTACACCTGTAATCAGTCACAGTGACTGCAAGATAATTTTTTAAATAGGATTAGATGTCTGTTTAATCAACACAAAGAGACACAGTGGGAGAAAAGTAAAAAAAAAAAAAAAAGAAAACAGTTTGGTGTTTAGAAAAACATACTGCTTATCTATTAAAAAAAATAGTAGAAAAGCAGAATGTTTTTTTTTTTTAATTATCATTGGATTATTATCCAACATTCTCTTATTTTTACATGGCCTCTAGTGGCAGTGTTGAAGGATGTTTTAGGGTTTAGTTGGAATGTTACTGGTCCCATCCCAGAGAGATAATTTAAGGAACTCCAGCGTTCCATAGACCCTTCTCGGTCCTGAAAATTGATGCTCGAGCTAAAGACATTCAGAAGATAAACACAAACAAAATGAACCAATCAGTTCAGTGCCTTTGAATGTGCACAGAAGTGAAAAATGAGCATCATTTTAACTATTAAACAGAATTTAAACAAAATAGAATTCAAATATGTGATTTGTATTAAGTTTTATGGCTTTCTGAGCTTTTTGCGACCAATATAATGTGTTCCTAGTGTAATACAAAATATTATAAGATGGCAGAAATCCAGCCTGATACGCTGAAATGCTGCCTTCATTTTGTCACTATCAGTTAGAAACTACAACCCGTATATTACAGGAAGGCATAAAGTTTGGTGTCTTTCTGGTGTTGATTCTAGTTTCACTTTTCACATTATGAACTGTGTGCATTTTCAAGAAGAATGAGTATTTGATGTTTTATAGACTGAGATATGAAAGAACAAATGTGAACATTATTATCTTAGTTGCTTCTCCTGGCTGGTTGATGTATCTGCTGCCCCTGTATGTCTATATTGATGAATTGACTCAGTTGAATGGAGAGTAATGTGATAAAAGGAAGAGAATAAAGCAGGTGTCCCACTGGGATGGCAGACCGGCTGTGCTAGAACCTAAACAGCTACTGTACTATTATTTTATGACTTGTGGACGGGAAATATTTTGAGATGTTAATTATTAGCAGTGAGGTTATTGCATGCTAATAGCCAATCATGACCACTACCGCACAGAAATGCAGTAGTGAAAGAGTTTGCAGACATCCTTCATGTCTTTAAATTTCATAACCAGTGATATTTTGTTTTTTCAGACCCTAAAAAGCCATTAGGTAAAACTCTGGCATGCAGGAAATAATCAGCAGAAGGATGATGCATCCATCACTTGATGAAATGGCATCATTTTTCCAGACATTTTTCATTGTTTTGTCAGCTTTTATCCTTTTGTTGCTGTCTCGGTTTTATCACAGGAATGTAAATTACATTTGAAGACCCCTGTTTTGTTGAGCAGCCTCACTGACTTCGCTCACTGTGTCTTGAATCAGATTTCTCTGATTTCCTTAGGCCATGCCCTGCAGCTATAATCAGTCTGCTCCCACCCAGGAGCTTGGCACTCGGGACAGGCTGAAACATCAGAAGGTATTTGTTCTCAAATGTGCGTGCCAAGCACAGTTGGCAATGACAGTGCATCACAGCTAACGGATGAAGGTCCTGTATGATTGCTCTATATCTGTCCATGTTCTGTACTTCACTCACATATTTATGTGTCCTAAATTGCTTTGGATACACTTTTAATGAACAAGAAAAAAAACTATATGCACACACTGAAGTACAGAAGTATTTATATCCCCTAACCTTTCAGATTTTCTTTTCTTTTTAAACCACTTGTTTCTAAGTATTTTACAATGGTATACATAATACATGTTTCCTCTTTCAATGTTTTTTTCTTCTCCTTTTGGGGTGTTTCTCTACCAGGTTTCAACACATAGACTAAAATGTAAGGCAAACAAAAGGAAACTAAGGTTTCTGGAGGTCTTAAGGAAAGAGGAAAGATAGGACCAAACGAACATCTGTTCTTAGAATGGAACATTTTCTGAGAAGATTTTATAAAAGTAGCGCCTTTTCTTTATATTTAACACCAACATTCTTTTTAAAAACTGACATTAGGATGTAAAAGTATAAAAGTCTCACATAATGCTATCGTTACAATTGCCGTCACTATTGGTAAGTGTTTCAATATTGTAAATCTAAATAGGTTTGCTCCTGCATAAGTATCAATAATTCCACAGAATCTCCACTTTATTTCCCTCATGGATCTTGATGACTGTATCAAAATCGCGTCTTGTTCTGGTGCCCTGGAGATATATCCAAATCACCCTGAACATCACTCACTCTTGTACAGATATTACCTCCACTGTAGCGCGCCGAGCTGAAACAACAGGAAGGCCAGAGTGGATCAATACAACCTGGTTTTGCTCTTGAGAAACAGTTTGTTTGGCGATATAGACAAGCTATGACATCTTGTTGTGTTATTATAAGTGTTGATCTGATGCGCCTGGCTGAAGTTTAAAGGAAAACATGTTTGGAAAAGAGAGGAATGGCAGTGGGTCAGCCAAGTGTTTATTAGGGTGCACTGGAGCAACACACAGAAGGTCAGAATATTCAAAAACAGCCACACTGAGTCAGACATGCAGAAGAGCAGAGGAAAAGGAAACAAACACTAAGAGACATGAATTTCAAGACATAATTTCTTTTGGATTGTTTTGTTTTGCTTCTGCTGCTAATTCGGACAACAACCACCATATCTGTACTTTCCTGGATGCCGTGCTTTACATAAACTGAGAGTCAGAGGGGACAGATGGCTTAAAAGCTGGTAATCAGAACAAATGGGCAGTTTCCTACGTAATAATAAACATCCACTATTGTCTGGGGCAGTCTGGGAATTTGATGCATCAAATACTGAACAGGAATAATCCTACTTCCCTTCTGAGCAGGCCTGCATATAGAAAAGCAAATAAAATTTGCCACTGAAAACGGTTGCTGGACACACCAAAGTTGCCATGACAAAAAAACAATCAGGTGGAAAAATGATCAGTGGCTTCAGCCTACAGAATATTTCCCCATTTCCAAAACCTAGTTATGTATGGCGTGAGTCACAGAAAAACCAGCAGCATGAAGTGTGCAATGTGCAAGCACATTAATTTTCACATGTTTGCATGAACCAAACTCCAGCTGTAGCATTTATTGCAACATTGTACAATAACTAAAAAAAAAAACACACATTAAAATAACACTTATAAGGTCAAACTGTGTAGTTAGTGAAAAATGAGAATTATAATTATTTCTAGACTACATATATAAATATTGGGTTTCAACTGTATGTATTTAAACCAACTTATGCCATTTAAATATGTTTTCACTGACTAAATCATTAGTTTTAGAATTAATTATAGAATTGACAATACTATAAATGTTCTATGTAATAAAAAAAAAATGCCATAGTGTTGTGTCTGCATTATACTGTATATGTGTAAATTTCTGTGCTCATTCAAAAGACTGTACAGCCAGTCCGGAGTTTATATAAACTAGCATGACACATTGCTGCTCAAATTGCCTGCTGTTATAACCGTACCCTTCTTTTACTGATGTCATGAATGACTAATTGTAGAGAGAGGTTCATGGGGCAATGCATGGTTATTTATAAAGGAATGACAATTTAGCCAACTTTTGAGAAAGATGCCTATAAAAGGCAGAGAAAAGAAAGACAGGAACTGCAACAGAGTGGGTGCTGAGACAGTAATTTCTGCTACGTTTATCAGTGATCACAATATAATTAAACACTCGAGCGCAGAGGGAGTCAGGCAGAGGATACAGTCCTAATCCTACTCTCAGTCAGGTCTGTCATCTGACTGACTGACTGATGATTGCTGCTGTGTTCCTGGGCGAGCCCTGTTTGTCTGGCAATTTCAATAATGTTGATTGCTGTGTGTGTCTTTTAGAGAATGTGTGTTGTGTGAATAGGCATTTTAATACCTTCAAATACCTAGCCCTTACTCATACTCATCTCCAGCTGCAACAAACCACAAATGCCCCATTAAGGGAACATTAGTGTCCATCTATAAACACTATGTGTGTACAAAGTGTGTGTTTCAGTGTGGCCTAAAAACAGAAGTGACGTGATGACTTTAGTTTACAGGTTACATTCCCAGGGGACACCAGATTGTAGGTGTTTGTGCGGGACGGGCAAGCCACAGACTGAGTCCTTAACAAGCATTATATAACATTAACCTTGGGAGGGGGACACAAAATGAAAGAGACAGAGGAATGCTGTGAAAAAGTCTTGAGCCACTCTTTTTTTCTTTGAGATGTGCCTCCAATGAGCATGGCCTTTTTACAAACAATAATAGAAGTCTCAGTCACAATTTTTTCAAGCTTATGAATGTTGTTCACAATTTTTCTACTTTTTACTCATTTAGAGTCCAGTACTGAATAAAGTCAGAGAAATACCTGCCGAGGTATCGCTGTTCAAAACCAGTTCTTTGCACTTTTTAAAAAGGTTTTTTTTTAGCAGAATTGTCCAATATTTTATTTTATACATTTTTTATTGGATTACTCAATTAATCATCTGAATAAATTGATTATTATTTGGTTACTAAAATAATCGTTTACAAGGGCCCTAAATATTTTATTTGTTCAGTGAATACTGTCCTCAAAACACTTATATCTAAGTCGAAGGGTTCATGAGGATGCCTGTGTCGTCATGACAGTTAAGGGGTTAAACTAACTTCATTATCAAACAGGCTACTGCATTTCAGTACAAGAGATACATTTATTAGTGCAACCAAATTCCTTAACAGTACATAATAAGAACAATAAGTGCTACTTTGCATCTTTATGTGGATGCTCTTCCTGAATTAACAGTGAATAAAGAGTTTAAACAGCAAATCCCCTCTCATATGTTTTCTCACATTGTAGAAAAATATAGAAATTGCCTATTTCTAATTGAAAAATGAGTGTATCCAGCATCTGCAGTATCATATCCAATATAAGTTAAAAATGCCTTAGACAAAGTGCAAGACAGCGTAGCTCTTTGGAAAAATCAGTGTTGATGACAAAATACTGTTTTATGACTATCAGACTGTTAGATTTGGTGTTTTTATTAATTAAGCCAAGAAACTAGTGCAAATTCCTAAAGATCCAATTTAAAAATGGTTGTTTTCTATTCATTGAGTCCCTGTGTTAGGTGGCTTTAAAAAGAAGACTTCAGAGGCTCAGACACACCAAATAAAGGAAAACAAAACAAAACAAAGGTTTCAATGGAAATAAGTAAACATGCAAGTCACATCCAGAGATAAATTATACTAGTACACAAATTGTTCAAGAAAATTTAAAATAACTTAAAATCTTAATGAACTGGCTGACCGATCACCTGGTTTTAGATATCAGCTGTCAATATTTAGGATTATAAGTATAAATTAAGAAAAATAAAATAGCAGTATTACCAAGACTGGTACTGACTTGCACTAAAATATCTACATGTTTTGTTATTCCATCTACTTAAAATAAATTCCGTGAAAAGAAACAAATGTCCGCTTTGAAAGATAAAGCAACATTAAAACTTTTATTTGGGAAAGGCATAATTCTAAAACATGGTCAGGAAAACTGACAATATCATTCTTTTATTTTTCCAGGCAGGTTTTTACAAACCTAGGCTGTGTAGCTGTTAAATTACATACTTCTGTGCCAATTTTTATATATTTATTATTTTTCTACAGAATATAATAGCTGAGGGAATATTCTGTCACTGGTAATTTAGTATTTTGCCTTTGTTTGCAGTGCTGTCATTCTGTGTGTCTGAACTGAAGAAACAGGGACACATTTTACACTCAGAGTTAGATTGCTATAACTCCAGCTATAAACAATATCCACATTAGTGTTTAGTATACAATATCATAAATACAAATTAAATAATTTGAACAACATATTTAGGGAAGATTATGCAAAAGCAAGTCTTCTCACTTTTAGTTTTTTTTTTTTTCTTATTTATGACTAGACTAAAACAAAACCTTAATTTTTCATAAACAAATTGTAACACTGAATAAGTAACTGCAAAACCGCAAGCTTTGAACTTGACAGAAGATTGCAAAATCATGAAGTGTGGAAGAGATGCTTGAATATTTGTAAATCAGGATTAGAAGCCAATCTTGTGGTGGGCTGATTGAATCTGGCTGGCTGTTTTCAGCCTGTCCTAAGCCCCTTGGTGTCTTCAGGAAGAGAGAGATAAAGGGATTTTGTCTCTCTAAGATTTACAATGAGACTTCACATACATACTCCCCTCCCCCCTTTCCACATCCTACTCTCTTAGAAGTAAAACAAATTATCCTAATGTTTATTGCATTTATTTACCCTCTCAATATGCCTATCGTGTTTTTTTAATAAAAAATTTCATATCTGATATGGTTTATGATACTGTAAGAATTAAAATCAAATGTATAAATAATGCTTTACATTATGACCACAGGCTGTCAAATGGGAATACATTCCTGAAACCTCAAAACTGGAACTCACAGCCCAAAACCCTTTTGCCTTGTATGTTAACATCATTGCAGCATCAGTCCCCAATCTGGACTGAGGAGGACCTTCATAAATTGTTTGAAGGAATAGCACAAAAAACAGGTGATTTGATGAACATCCACACTCTAGACTTGCTAGAAGTCAGTTTGTTTAACCTGTCGCAGTTACACCTCAGAACTGCCGAGTGAAGAAGTCATAGAGCTTTCATAAAGCACCACTACACATTTTCAAATGTTACCTTGGCAAACTGTGTATCATCACAGGATTCAGCCATATTGAGCCATCAACTTGTGAGACATATCAAGCAGGAAGCCATCTTTGCAGTTGTATTGTTGAATGTTTTCATAAAAAGGCAGTTGGGAGACCCTTAAAATCATGCACTGAATGGTTATGTTGACAAAACAAAGAAGGAACCTATATTTTCAGAGCGTCCCTAGTCAGAGGCTTCTTTATAACCGCTGTAAAGCAGACAGCTGCAGGAGGAAGAACCTCCTGCAGCTTGCATTCTTAGAGCTGCAACTCTAAGTATAACTCTAAGTTGCTGTATGTAACTCAGAGTTACATACAGCAACACTTAGAAGAAACTTTGATAATAACAGTTACAACACTTAATTTCCCTTTGGCATTAATAAAGTATTTTTCAACTGAACTAAACTGATTTTGAATGTGACAAGTGCTGAGTCAGTACTAATGGTAATGATTACTTCAGCCAGCACATAAAAATCTATGCTGTATTCTGCTGATTTAATAGACGCACATATACTGCAGACCTGGCTGAATGCGGGAAGCTATGCAAAGGATTTTTTCTTCCAACCTGATACTGTATCTGTTTAAGAGGTGATCCACATAATTTTTGAATAACCATTTTCTTTAATGTAACCACCAGCTTTAATCTAAAGGGTTGATTCATGTTCTTTCAGCAGTAGGACCTCAGAAGCAATCGATCCAGTATGTTTCAAGTGATTCTGAACAGCAACACTGGATGGTTAAACAAATCCTGTAATGCAGTAATGTTCTTTGAAGAGCAAATATAAAGATAATTTTATGTCTAGAAATCAATTTCAAGTTCTGTACACCAACGCCAGACTACTTTGCCTGGAATTAGTGGTTGACTATGGTTGCTCATCAATATCACTACTAAGAAACTCAATAAAAAGGAACCAGCTAACTTTATGTCTTCTTTCACCAGATCCAAAAATCTCCTTTTTGGTCTTCTTCTCGGCCTCCACCTTTATGGCTCCAAACTCCGCAATCATTCATTGTCTCTTCTCTTAAAATGTCCAAATTACCTCATTCTGGCCCTTTGGATTTTATTCACTAAACGTCTAACATCAGGTGTCCCTCTGTTATACCCTTACCTGATCTATCCAACAACTTAAGCTTTGCAACCTCCAGTTCTGCCTCCTGGCTTTTCCTCATTGGCACCACCTCTGAACCATATAACATTGCTTGCAGTGCCTTTCCCTTCATTCTTGCAGAAACCCTTTTATCGCACATCATATCTGACATTTTTCTGCATGCATTCCAACCTGCTCGCACACACTACTTCACCTCTCTTCCACACTCTCCATTGCTATGGACCATTGACCAAAAGTACTTAAAGTTCTCTTCTTTATTTCTACTCCGTGTAACATCACAGTTGAACTGATGCCCCTCTCATTTACACACATGTATTCGATTTTGCTGCAAATAGTAAAAGATATATCATCTTTAAAACTCACTGCCCTTTGTGGTTGGAAGATCTTATGAGATTAACTCCTTCTGAAGCTTTATTTAAGAAGAAATTTCTTGTTAAATTGTTGTCTTTGGTTTTCACTGTTCTCTGTTGTCACTAGATATCTTTATTTTATGCTTGATGATTATACCAGTGATTATTTATCTATATGTAGCTACCTTATTGTCCTCACTCCACGATGTCTGCGGTTCAACTCTCGTTATGTGTTTGTGTTTTTCTTTTTAGTTTCATCATTTATGAATGAATCTTCCACTTCTCTCTCCAGATGGTGGAGATAGAGATCTGCCTTGATATAGAGACCAAATGGAACCAACAGAGTTTTTTCATTTGAAAATTTCACAATAATATTCTGATTGCAACATTTTTTCCATCTGGCGTTGCTTTTTACCTCACTTTCTTTTTACTGTCTCCTTAAGGGTCTTGGTCTTATAGGTTTAAGGTTGACTATAACATCATGTCAGGGAGACACTTATTTCAACCTGAGCTATTTCATCAAAAGTATCACTTATCAGTAAACAACAAATAAAGTGTGATGAACAAATTAAAAGCTGACTTTTGCATCAGTTTGAGTTGCTCAGAAGGCCAGTGAAAAGCATTAATGCATGATTTAAATGATGAGAGTTACCATAAAACAGTATTCATTTTCTGGAGTCTTTAATTATTTGTCATCCCCCTTTTATAAATAGTCAAGATTTCCTAGATTTAACGATCAGCTTTTGTTTCAGGTGTGTTTAATCTGATGAAAAATCTCCTAAAATATCTTATCTTAAGCGATTACAACGAGTCCCTTAGGATTTTTAGTGTCCTTCGGGCAAAAAAATACTATAAAAAAACAACTATACATTTAATATGAATGACTGTCATCCATTTAAATCATACTCACAGTATCTTAATGATAATTGTAAAAAAAAAAGTATTAATGATTAGTGTGCTCCCAGCTGCACCTATAGTTGGTGAATCAGCTTGAGGCAAAACATTCTTCCTAAATAAGAGTGCAATAAATTGAGGCATATAATCTTGATATAACGCTTCACCATAACAAAACTTGAAAATGTCTCTCCTATATAGAGGCACAATGAGAAAAGCTCTAATGGGTTAACTTGTTCAGGCCTGAGGCATTCTCTGGAAATGAAAACCGAATTACTCATATGTTGCATCAGGTCTTGATGAGTTAAACTGTTCTGGCTTTAGCAAAATCCACAGAGCATAGAGTTGGATCTATGGAGACACAAAATGTTGGGTAAATAACACTTTCCACAAATGTAGGAAACATTCCCTTAGAAGTACTTAAAACATGCAATCAGAAAATAATAAAAATAATTTTTGCCACTTAAGTTGCTGGCACACTGTTTTTAAAATTGCCATGTATAAGTTGATAAGTAAAAAAATGCATATTACATATATCCATATATCCATTAAAAATCGGCACATTTTATAAATCATCAACTGATATGTTTATAAAGCATGTGTGTCACCTTTCATCCCACTTATTGGGATGAAAGGTGTACAATATGTCATGAGCTTCAATGTCAGGACAGATTAAGTTGATTTTGAAAAGGTGTCATTGTCAGATTCCTCCCCACCCGCATTTTGGTGATTACTATCTCAGACTTCTATACACAGGATATGCATGCCCCAAGTGGTTTTTAATTTATGTAATAATACAAAATTGAGAAATGAGGTCCTTCAAGCATTCAGCATGTCGAAGTGAGTGAATCTTCTTTAGTGCAGACAAAGCATTTGAAAGACATGTATTGAGATGAAGTAATGTTATAATATCATTGCTATGATACTGGGGTAACAGAAATTCAGAAAAGAAAACTGTGATCTAATTTTTCAAAAAAAACAAACAAAAAAAAAAAAACACTATCTCTATCTAAGCCAGTCTCAGAGATCAAATTATGACTGCATTACATTTATGACTGTATTACATTTTAGATATTTTATTTTCTTAAAACAGTTTCTCTTCTTACATCACAAAGATGTAAGAGAAATTTGTATACGACGTGGAGAAAATAAACCCCAAATTAAGTAATCTTACGCTGTCAATATTAAGTTCCAAGTTTGTCCAAGAACCGACAGATTTATTCATAGCAAATATTTTAACTTGAAGAAGGGACATGCATATAAATAAAGAACAGCGTTCCACTTGGCAAAAATTTTTATTTTGGCAGTAAAAAATATTGAGGCTTTTATAGAAAATCATGCAAACTAGACTCTGAAGGGTTGGTGTAAAAGATAATGTTTTAAGTAGAAACATTTACGACTTCAGTGGTGTACAGATGCACTTTTGGGATATTTTCAGACGTTTAGAGTTTGATAGAAGACATATTCAAACGAATGCAGGATTTCTCTTTTCAGGTGTTTGACACTTGGGGCCTCATCTTGGACCCAGGAATCTGATTTTAGTTTACTGACATAGTACCTACAGAGTGGTTACTCAGCCTTACTCCAGGGATTTTGTTCATTTAGGAATAAACTGAAATTTTGTTCATTTGAAAAAAATCTTTTCAACATTTCTTTAACAATATTATTTCATTATTATGCCTAATGTCTAATTATGTTTCTGCTCAAATTGTTAGGTTACTGTTAAACTTTTACAATATACAGATATATTTCAATTTTAACAGCAGTCTTTACAACACAAGTGCAAAAAATATAATCAGAATTCTGAATTTTTTTTTTTTTTTTTGAAAATGCAAAAAACTAAAAAAATAAAAAAAATTCACCCCAATGTTTGGGGTAGAGTGTAGAGTACTTGTTTTTATTGGAGTCAAATACAGTAAAAAAAAAAAACAAAAGCTAACCAAGAAACTTAAAATTATTAAATAAGATATCACAATCCTGAGTATGAAGTTTCACAAACTTCAGCATTCTATTGCTAAAGTTAATGTAGTTTTCAAGTTTTGTTCAGGTTTAATTTTTATAATGTGCTCTTTATACAGAACACACACAAAGAACTGACCTCTGAGAACCTCTGAACATCCTGTGTGAGTGTCCCCACCCGGCTCCAGTTGTAGTAATTAAGGAATTTGATAACTGCTGGGTTCACAGCGTTATCGGACGGGACGGTGCGGAAGAAGTTGGGGTACTTCTTCTTGTCTGCCAGAACTGGGGTGGTCGCAGCAAATGACAACTGGAATGACAGAAGATGACAAAAAAAATACAGTCAACATTGAATCATTCTGTGAGAGTTAAACACAACATAAGTAGGAGTTCACTTTCATGCTCTAGCTTATTTTGTAGGGTTTGTGTTTTTTTGTAGTAACTACAAATAATGTTTTCATGTACCAAACAATTTAGTAAGGTGAAAATCATATCCACTTCTCTGGAGTAAGGCATTCTTCATATTACTGATTCAACAATCAGAAAAACACACTGGAATTGGCTTTAAATTTATGTGTGAAAACAAAACACCACTTCACAAACCACCACTTCAAATATTAGTAAAAAAGCAACTTTAAATCTGCAAAATTTTATAGCAGCCACAAACAGTGAATTTGCAACCTTTAAGACTCCCTTAATGTTATTTGTGTGAATTTTCAAGTCTATAAGTATAAATAAGTGTCCCCATTTCTATGCATTTGTAGTCTGACAAGAGAAAAGGAGCTTAGTAATTTGAATCATCCCTAGGTGGGTAAATAGAATACATTTTTGCTTGTTGAAATACATCTGAGATCTATGTACAACTGTACACACCAAGCATAAAATGTTCTGAAACCAAAAGGTAAACGCCTTCTTACCAACACATATTGCTAACTTCTACAGCTGCAACCAAAGAATATTTGAAGGACAAGTTCCGTAAACCAGTCTTACAATAAAAGAGCATGAAACTGAAAAATAAATGTTTTTCTGTGTAAACATTTTGAAGGGCTTTTATAGGTTATTGAACTAAAAATGGAAAGCTTTAACAGAGTTGCGTGAACCAAAACGCTTCACATTTGTTCCGTAAATATTTCTACAAAAATGTTTTTATCAAGAAATTAAAAATGAACAGCACAGCTACTCCGGTTTAACTTCTCAATCAAATCATCATTAATTGCAAAGATCCCAATTTACAGGTAAGTTAGAAATCATTCATTCCCCTGGTAGGCTTTTTCTCTTTCAACTAAGAAATGTGTTACTGATAGGAAATGCGAAATGTATTTCTTATACAATAACACGATGTTTTCACTTGTGTTTCACTTGTTTTTTCGGCACCTTGCAGGACAGCAGCTGACTCCTCCATGTACATTATGCATGTACATGTACTTGGCAGATGTTTTACTGCAGATGCCCAGCCTGAAGCAACCCCTCCACCCCGATCATACCCAGGAAGGGAGGGAACCGGGTTCAAACCAGGGACGTCTGGGTCTGTAGCCAACCTGTTCTACCAACTGCCACCCCCTTATTCATATGTAGGGGGGTTTTATGGAAACCTAATTTCCATATGTGAAACAACTCAGTTAAAATGACATATAGATAGACAGAGAAGAAGATAGTTATGGCCATATTCATATGAAATTAAATTCTGTTCATTCAAAGAAATGTTTTATATCCAAACTCCAATCATAAGGCACAGTACATTAACTTCATGTGTTTTTTTTTTCTTTTGCATAAGGGTAAAATGGCCACAATTTCCTATTCTGTCTGTAGTCTGATCAGTGGCTGTCATTAAGCCTACATTACCCATTCCAGAGTCTTTAGACCTAATAATGAATCTAATTCTCAAGACGTATAGTCCAAATCAATTCTCTTCTCTTTAGACCATGAGTCCAAGTCACTTCTCAGGTCTCAGACCAAAGTACCCACCTCTGGCTCCAGACAGAGCCAACATTTCTAACAGGGAAATTTTGTTTCGGTGCAAAAACCATTTCAGTATTTAAACAATGAGTGCATATCTCAGTTTTTACAAAATTATATTTTTGGTCGCGACTAAGCTAAATTATCTGGGCCAGCATGGTGCTGAATATCTGTAAAAAAAAAAATAAAAATAAATAAAATTAATGAATTAACCACCTAATGGACCAACTTTATTTCATAATAATTTATTTTTAATTTAATTTGTGCCATTTTGATTAAGCTGAAATAAAAATGTGGATATTATTTCTAAAGTTTCTGCAATAGATCTCTGGTCAGACTTCCTTTAGTACTGGGAGATGTCCATCAACTAAAGACAATCTTTTAGTTTGGTTTAAAAAGATGACTCAGTGCCAAACCAGGCTTGAAATATAATATAAAAAATGAAATAAAAATAATCTTTCCAACATCAATTTTATTCCCCATTGTACATTCAGCTTTAAGTCTCTTCCCAGCAAAATGTTAATTGTCTTTCTTTATTCAAACCATGAATAATATAGTACAGCAAGTTTAATATTATTGTTAAAAGACTCATTCAGTCTAAATGTTCCTTTGTTTGGATCCTTGGTAGTACACCTAAGCGATATATCTTGGGATTGGTTATCCATAAATAAAAGGCTCACAAGCTTTCCTACAGGCCAGCAAAAGAAGTAAGGAGAACACATGAGTGTGTCTAATCATGCTGACAGATCTAATAGCATTGATTGGTCCTAGTGGGACTTTCTCGAAATAGGATCTGCTGGTGCTAACTGTGTGGTTGGCCTTTGAATAATGAAGCGGTAGTTGCAGAGAGGTGAGATAAAACAAAATGAATGGTTGTATCAGCACACCTTATAACACCGCAGTTTAAATAACAGTATAATCTCTTTTCTAAAACACATACAGTGAAATTTGTACACACATAGAAACATACAGAAAAATAAATACTTCAATGAAGTGGACCATTGAATCACAGCAATAAACAAAGGAAAGTAGGAAAGATGACAGAAGACTAGAGGTGTGTGGGTTTTGAATCTATATTCTATTAGCATTAGTTGGAGTAAACTCACAACCAGTTGCCTATGTGTACAGTAATAAAGGAATGGATGGAGACAATATTAAGAAATAAACATGTCTGTAAATTTTATAAAGAGACAGACATTGCAAGACATTAAACCAGGAACTCCAGGCTTTGCCTCACACTGGATTTCTAAGGATGCCATTTAAGAAAGTCAATTTATTGGAAAGACCAGAACAACACTGATCTCAATCCCATGGAAAATTAGTGAGCAGAACTCACTAGGTGTGTGCAAGCAAGGTGAAGGACAAACTAAATTAGTTACAACTTTTTTGTCATGCCAAATGCTCCCAAATTCCAGCAAACATCTGTGAGAAACTTGTGGAAGTGTACCCAAAACATTTGATTCAAATTACATAGGTTAAATTGCAACGTTTCAAATAAAATGTATATACATTTCATGACTTTGGAAAAAAATTTAAAAAATAAAATACTTATTGTTCATGATTATGGCATTGAACAGATATAAATAAGTTTGGTTAACCTGACAGGAAAAAAACGTGTCTAATTTAAGCTCAGACAGTTCTTTGTTTTACAGAGGAAACATCCAGCTCAGCTCATGGAGTATCCTAAACTTGTTCAAAATGAGTTT
The DNA here is from genome assembly GCA_903067095.1 of Girardinus metallicus. Taxonomy (NCBI): domain Eukaryota; kingdom Metazoa; phylum Chordata; class Actinopteri; order Cyprinodontiformes; family Poeciliidae; genus Girardinus; species Girardinus metallicus. The sequence goes on along the minus strand of CAEGAE010035764.1, from coordinate 3,000 downwards.
AGAGTTCAAACCTGTAGACAGGTGAATATCCAAATTAATTAGATTTGACATAAAATTTAATAAAAAAAAATAGATCATCATTATAAAACACAGAGCAATGAAAGCTAAAATGTTTCATTTGTTACGTTACCTGAATTTGTCAGCTTAGACAGAGCAGCCACCACACCGTACCGAACAATGTAAAAAGAACCTGTGAATCATGACTTACTTTGCACAAAGACGACCCTCTAGACAGCTGAATGATATGACGTTCACCTCTCCTCTGACAGCTTATAGCTTGCTGTAACCCCAGACCCATCATGCCAATCATGTTGCATAATGATGACATATACTGCACAGACCAACAGAACCACACCGCCACATGTCTTGTTTTATGCCAGTTTGGCAGCTTATTTTCACTTTTTTTACTCTAACTGTATTTAAAATACACTTTACTTTTATTCATCTAATTTATACCATCCAAATCTATATATCAATTTACTTTAATCCAAACATATTTTTCAGCATATTTTTTTTTTTTACCTTCTGCTTGAAAGATCCCGAGCAATTCCTTTAAGAACATGGTAAGCATTTGTAAAGGTACAAGAGAAGTTAGACATAAAGAAAGAAGTCAGTCACCTTGTTTTACCCAGTGAGTTATTGCATCTATTTGTTGTAAAAAAAGAAAAAAACATGGTATGAGCTTGTCATATAATATAAGGTCCTTTCATGGTACATTGATCAATAGCAGGCTCACTTGTCACCACTGTGTCTAAGGGACTGAGGAGTAGGGAAGATCGGACTTCCACCTAACATCACTTGTGCCATGATATAAGCTTACGGGTACTTTGCCATTCTTCAGCTGTCAGCAAGCCGACCTTGAAGCAATGGGGGTCAGTGGCAGTGAAGCATCACCATCGCAAACAGGATTCATGAGAGGATTTTCTCATGTCTGGTAAACAATCAGGCCAAAAATGTAGTGTTCATAGCTTCTACTGTTCAGGGGATAGATTTGGAGCCTATCTTTGCCCAAACATGATTGGGCATGTTTTGGTCGATATACATTTTACACAAAATTTCACAAACTCATGGTGCATATGTATTACATACAGAAGGCCTATGACAGTTTTCCCACTCAGGTTTCATCATTTCTGACAGATGTGTATTTTTATGTCTTACACTCAGACTACACAGCATTCCTGAATGCCACGCAATCTCTGGAAGTTAAAAATATTGAGATTCCACAAGAGAGGCGGGAGAAGGGCAGTTTGGATGACGGTATTCTGCCACCTAGCTCTATAAACTATTCTATTTATAAGTTGAGATTTGATACCATAACCTGGGCTTCCTGCAGCTGCCACTTGGCTGTCTATGAAAGATTAATGAGCAGAAGCTGAACTGTAGAGACCATTACAGTTTTTTTTCTCTACTTTCTCCTTTCTCTCCGACTCCTTCTATTCATCTAGCAGTGACTTTTCTTTTGTTTGTTTTGTTAAGGGTTCTTTTTTGTGAAGGAATGTCCTTTTCAGTGCTGAAGCAATCTTTTAAAATTTTTATTTTTTATTAAAGCCAATAACTATGCCATCATTATTTTTTTTCTAACTGTTTGGGAAATTTCCTTCCCACAGTGAATTAAATTAGTGAAATGAAATCCTCTTTTTTTTTTACGTTTGAGAATATACTACTGCAATAAAAGAGCAAAGTAAGTCTTGTTGGACATTTCCACACAAGGTGTCGTGTATTTTTCAGTTTATAAAAACGCAGTAGATGAGCAGCACAGGGAAAGCCCACACACAGGCAATTTATGTTATGAGTAGGCAAACATTTTACTAGAGGCAGCCAACATTTGCAAATTACTATCTTTTCAGCTGGCAGACATATTTTTTTTATTTTTTTATTTCTCTGTGTATCCTTATCTCTCTGTGTATCCATTTCTTTCATTTCGCTGGAGATTGTTACAACAGCTTATTCTTAAAAGAAATCATCAGTCCCATTTGGTCCAATAATATTTTGAAATTACTTTTTTTCTTGATTTTCAATTAAATTGTTAAGGCAAAAATAAGTTTAGCAACAGAAGAAAGAAGGAAGTGGAAAATAAACAGAGTCATAGGAAGACATAGAAAACATCCAGATACTCTCATACTTCTTTGCCTATTTCGCCACTATTCTTAAAGAGAACCAAGATGCAGTTTTCATACAAAGCAGGGACAAAATTTAAGATGCTAGAGTGTGCAGGTTACCTTAGTTACGCTGTAATTTATAATAGATATAATTTATAATACTTGTGATGCTTATCGCAATAATGGGATTGTTCCATGCAAAAGTGTTTGCAACAATTCCTTACACTAAGCAAGCACATAATGACAGTGGAAAGGAAATCTTCGCAAGTTGTCTGTCTCGGTCACACAGACCACTTAGTTGTAAAAAGTAGATAGTTTCATTTTCTTTACATTAACAAAAGATCATCAAGATGCTGTTCCACTACTGCTACGTATGTGGGCATGCCGAAAAGGCTTTTACATGGGTCTGAATGTTAAGACATGAAGCTATTTTGTATGAAACAGAAGTCCTGCCTTGCAAATTAAGCACGTGTTTTGCTTATAATGGTCCCCATTTTGTATAGCATAGGTGCTTTAGAATTAGGGGATGATTAGTATCAGAAAGGAATAATTTACTTCTGTCTTAACATCACCTGCTTGCTTTTTCCATATGTAATTATCACACCACTACCTGCTGACAAAAGATTAGTTTCTCTCAATTAGTCAAATACTTAATAGCTAAATGAATGATTAAGTTGCTCAGATTGTCCACGCATATATTTTCATTAATATATCACATCATACCTATTGAAGAACGTTAGGACACTAAAAACAACAAGATGGTTTACCAAGGTGGGCTGCACAGTGGCGCAGTTGGTAGAGCTGTTGCCTTGCAGCAAGACGATTCTGGGTTCGATTCCCGGCCCGGGGTCTTTCTGCACGGAGTTTGCATGTTCTCCCTGTGCATGCGTGGGTTCTCTCC
>CAEGAE010035749.1:0-29312 GCA_903067095.1 Girardinus metallicus | reverse complement strand
AGGAAGCCGGAGAACCCGGAGAGAACCCACGCATGCACAGGGAGAACATGCAAACTCCATGCAGAAAGACCCCGGGCCGGGAATCGAGCCCAGAACCTTCTTGCTGCAAGGCAACAGCTCTACCAACTGCGGCACTGTGCAGCCCGTTCTCCTGTACTTGATGATTACTAGCACCCCTGGAGCATGATGCTGCCACTTTCCTGTAACTGTGGAGTTGTTCTAGTTGGAATGGTTTGATGTTTTTGTTCTTCTAAACACAAAATATGTTGTCCAAAAAGTTTGATTTTGTTTGCACTCCCTTGCACATTTGCTGTTTTCTATACATAATAGAAAAGGTAAATTACTTTCACTTCAATATGTGCTATTTTCTGTTATGCCCCATAAAAAGATATTGTGATTGTAATACTAAAAATCGAGGGAAAATGTGCTCTATATTTAGTATGGAAACAGCTTGATCAAATATTTTCTCTAGTAGAAATAAATGGTAATCTTGTTTTCATTTTTTTAACAACTAGCCACGGGAGTTGTTGTTTTGCATGGAGAAGACTTTCCTTTTCGTTATCTTTATAGTGTCATCCAAACACAGCAGGCTTTAAAATGCAGGGCCTTTCCTTGTAAAAGTGCCAGACTGCTGGTTGTTGCTCAAGAGCACTTACGGTAAGCCAAACACTTCCTGGCACAACACAACTGCCCTGAGGGACCTTATCCTTATCTTTATACATTTGCTGGCTTATGAACCAGTAGGCTAGATGTGTTTTCATGTTGACACACATTGACAGTGCACTGATTTGCATTTGCAATTGTTGCATTTGAAGCTGGATAATTTGGAAATACATCAAGATGTCAAGGTAAGGATTTTTTATTTATTTATTTATTGAAATCCATTTTTTGTTGAGGCGAAGGTGACAGGGAAACAAACAAAGAAAACCGATCAAATCGAAAATGTACTATTGCTCTGCATAAACATGTTTTTACTAAAATACATATTTTTAGAAATTTTATAATTTTAGTAGATGCTGAAATATTGGAACTATTTTTTGACAGCTCAAGTTAATTAACATTTTATTGAATCTTGAATGCAAAACTGCCTCATGCACTGCAGAAAATCAAGTTTTAATATCAACGTTAACCTGATTAAATGTATAAAGCAATTTTCAGATTATTATTTCGAATTTAAATGGACAAAAACAACAAATCTTCGCATTAATGTAAAAACATGCAGCATTATTTTACTTTAACGCCAGAATCTCAACTTAATTTATGTGTGGACTTTGACTAGGCTAAACCAAAGCATTGCTTTCCTTTTAGTTTGATTATTTTTTTTTGTTTAAAATCATTTAAAGGTCAACATGCTGGTGGCCTGCTTAACCTAAGAGTAATTTTTGGATGCCTACTTTTCACTTTTACTTGAGTAAATATATGTTGAAGTATCCCTACTCTTCTATAAGTCAAGTCTTATCCTAACAATAAAATATTCACAACAACAAAAAATGGTTGGATAAATGGCCTTCCCACCTTCTCAGTAGTCATTGTTGCGCTTTTGGAGTAATTTTGGTAACCTAGCCACACCTGGGAAGGTTTACTACTGTCCCATGTTTTCTTTGTTTGTGGACAATGGCTCTCACTGTGCTTTGCTGGAGTCCCAAAGCCTTGGGAATGGCTATTGGAGCTTTTTTCCAGTCTGGTAGACATCAATAACTTTCTTTTTTTTTTTTTGCATCTGCTCTTGCCTTACTTTAGATTGAGGCATGATGTAATACTTTTTTTTTTTTTAGATCTTTTGGCTTATTTGTTGTGAAGTGGGACCAGTCAGTCCTGATTGTGGCTGTTGAAATTAAACTCTAGCTTTCCCAAAATTTGGCTAATCACAGTTGATTTATTATTCTTTACAAAGAGAATAATGAATCTAATCTAATTGGGTTTTTTGTATTTACAGTGGAGTGGCGGTTGGGGTCCTCAGCTGCCTGCAAATAGCTAAAATCAGCAAATGCTTAAGACTCCCACTAGAGATGGTTATAACTGCCTATTGTAATAGTTCAGACACCAAATATAACCTAACATGCATTCATATGCAAAGAGGAAACTGTGTTGGTGCAGAAGCTTGTATTCACACTCTTCCTTATCTCCACTCATGGCATTACAGTAAATTGCCGTCAAGGATAATAAATGAGGCTCCTAGATTGGCTGCTTTGCAAATGACATTGTTAAGTAAAATTCCCAAGCTGCATTTTTTTTTTTTTTTTTTTTCGGAGTATCTTAGATAAACTACAAAAATATATATACACATATGTAAATTTTACAAACGATTTTGAGTGGCTGGTGGTCCACTGTATTTAGATTATTTTTGTTTTATTATGGAAAAAAAGAAAAACAACAAACGGGTGTAGTTTTGTGAGTAGATTGAGGCATATGCCTACTTTGCAAATATAGAATTAAAACAAGGTTTATTTTACTTCCTTCATGAATAAATAAAACTTTGGTCATTACCTAACCATTTTTTTTGGGGGGGGGGGGGGGGGCAACTGTGAAGGGGGCAAGAGTTGCAGACCTTTTTTATATGTTGACTTACTTTTTAGAATACAGATTTATATTTTTCCACATCCTCATAACACTCACTTACTCAAAATATTTCATCCATCTATCCTGTTTTGAGTGAGTGGATTGAGACAAAAAAAAAGCATTAAAACAGGGTGCCTTTGATGTCCTTTGTGAATAAATAAAACATTGTTCATTACCCAACCAGTTTGGGAGAGCCTCTGTGAAGGGATAACAGTTACAGACTTGTTTTTGCTTTTTAAAATCCACGATTATACTTTTCATATCCTCATAACCCTCGTTTGCTCAATAAAATATTTCAGCCATCTATCCTGTTTTTAAAAGCATTTACCCAGGGAGGGTGGTTTTGTTTTATTGTGCCATATGTGCAGCTTTTAACTTTTTCACCTTGTCGAGAAGGGAACCCAGTACCAGGAAACACAGCGCCAAAGGTCACGCTGATTATTTATTGGCAATCTGCCCGGGCGCGAGCGCAGCCGCTTGTTCTACTGCCTGCGCAGCGGGAGCGAGCGCGAGCGCGTGCGTAAGCGCGTGCGTGTGTTTACTGGAAGAAGGTCTGAACGGAGGGGGGGGCGGAGCCTTCCTAAACATCGTCTTTTTACTCACACTGGAACAACCTCCGGTAACCTTCTAACACACACACACACACTCACTCACTCACTCACTCACACGGGATCTCTCCGACCGGCCGCATTCCTCCGCTCTCACATCCAAACCCCACGCGTTTTTCTGCGGGGGGGACACTTCTCTTTGGATTTTAATGCCTGAGTTAATAATTCAGCTGGCACTACTTTCGGGTAGTTTGCGGGTCTTTTCCTTCGGCGACGAGCGGCTGCGGTGCGGACTTCAGCACATCCGCAAGGTAAGTTGTGAGAGGAGGCTCGCTGCTCGGGTCGACCGGACGTGGGGAAATAGTCCGCCGCTGAGCTTGTTTTAGGACAGCTGCTGTCATGTAGACCTCGCAGCTGCTGGCTGGATTAAATTTAATCTTGTTTTCATCGGATTCTGGCTAAGGGATATGACGCTGAAGTTCGTTTCCGACTTGTTGTTCTCAGTAAAGGGCTCTTTCGCTCTTTTTAGGGAACCTGAACTACCGGCTGTAGCTTCAATATAGCAACGTGGAGTGGGTTTTTCTACACCGAGCAGTGATTCATTAAAACAGACCGGTTGTACAATCTGGTCTGAGTTAGTTTGATATCTGTACTTTGCGACTGTATGCTGTGAGCAATTAAAAACCAAAGTCAAATTCTTTTGTTGTGCATAAACTTATCGAATAAAGCAGGTTGTATTGTGTTATTAAATAGTCATGAAGATTGTCCCTTTTCTCCAGGGGCACCTCTAGAAAATCTATGGGCCAAATGGGGGCCACCAATAATCTGGGCACTGGCATTAATCTATATTTTTAGTTAGGCTTTCAGTAACTTTTTAAAAAGATCTAAATGCCAATATCATTGATGAATGATCTTGCCTTTTTAGTGGTAAAAATGTCAGGTAATTTTCTTGTAATAGTCCCTCTATGTAGATCAAAAGTCATGTTTGTTTATATGAAATAACATTTACACTAATAAACCCAACAGAGAATATTCTGATGCTAATTTATGTAATATAAAAGCGTTTCAAAGAAGCCTTGATAACAAGATAGAAAATGTTTGGGAAATGTTTGGAAGGAGGTTGGCATCTTTTGTCATTGCGACACCTCCTTCCCCCCACTTGGCGGCGCCACTAGGGCCACCAACTATATTTGGATTTTACACCAAAACCAAAATCCAGTTACAGGTACTAAAATAACAAAAAATATGCTGGGTATGTTTAGTTTATCATCAGATATTCTGAGAATTTTGAGACTATCAAAATTATAACAGAGGGACATTTCCCTCTCCTGCTTTTGTGTGTTTGGTAAAAACTAGATATAAATTAGTGACACGCTTTGGTGGATTCCTATATTAAAAAAAAAAAAAAAAAAGAACACTGAAGCACTTTTTAAAAATAAAAGTATCATAAAACAAAACAATCTAAAAACATCAAAAATCATCAGAAGTCAAAGAAACCAGTCAACTTTCTCTTGATTGGCAGCTCAAATGCTGAAGATGTTTAATGTTTTCAGCGATCCATAAATAATTCAAGATTTAAAAACAACTCCCAACTGTTTCCAGCCTGTTAACACGCCAACTAACACCGTGTACTTTAAAAATGTCCCATTTAGATAAAGATCAGATGTTTATCTTGTAACTCATTTTTCTTCTGAATTGTTGTTGTTTACCTGGCTCAACGTACCTGCAACTCATTTTTCTCTTTTGTGTTGAAAAATACCCTTTCTGCTCAGAATATTTGACCGTTTTGCAATTCTGCTTGCTAGAGAGTAACAACTGTATTAAAAAGCTGGCTAATTATTAGCCCGTGTATTTGTTTGGATACAGCCTGCAGTCTTGTTAATTTAATAAGGATGATGATTGGGAAGCCAATTGGTTTCCACAAATGTGTTTGTTCAGTGAAGGATAACTCGGTTCTGGTTTAAAGGTGCCTTTAAAAAAAAAAAAAAAAAAAAAAAAGGCGAAACAGCCCTTTTTTTATGAAGTGTCTTTCCAAATCGGAGGCCAACTTCCTGGCTCGGTTCTGCTCTCTGTACCGTTACGGCGCCTCCTGCTCAGCTTCACCGTCTCTCTACCGATCACTGTCCGGTGGAGCGGGCGGTACTCTGCAGAGGATCCCAGCAAAGCAAGCCAGATTGGCTCCACTATTATTATTTTTTTTTTTTTACACCAGTGAAACCAGAGGAAGCCCCCCTCCTCGTCTTCCGACAACCGGGATAAAGAGTTATTCAGTGAGAGAAGAAAAGAGGGGGAAGGGAGGAGTAAAAAAAAAAAAAAAAAATGTGCCGGACTCTTTCACTGTGACCCCGATTCAGAAATCCCTTGTTGCGGTGCGCCGATCGAAGACAATTGAAAGCAATCAGGATCCAGTTGCCGTCTGGCTGCACGCTGCAGCAGCGAGTACGCTGAGGATTCATTTAAACTAAATATAACCCGCTCCTGCTCCGTGCATTTGTCACAACCGCCATAACTGCATTTTATGTGGGGTAAACTGAGAGCTCCAGTGTGGCAAAGTGCTCATTTGTTTATGTCACTGCTCATGAAGGAGTGTAAGTTTCCAGCGTGGCTCAGTGTTTGCTTGTCACCAGCCTATATATAGATGGAAATGCCTAATCCCTGCTCCATCTTTCTCCGTCTTCCTCCAGCTGTGCTTAGGTGCCCTCTCCCAGCCCCTCTCTGGATGCATCAGACCCCTCCTCCCCGGGGCCCTGGACCCGGCTTGTGACTCCGCCGACCTCGCCCCGTCGCCCCTCCGTCTCCGGTCGCCCTGCTCCACGTTTACCTCCAGCTGTCCGTCCCAGGGCTCCTGCTCCGGGCCCCCTGCCCCTCGACCGGCGGGCAGAGGCAGGGGGCCATGGCGCCGCGGTAGCCAGGCCCCTCGCAATGAGCAGTGTGACCCCTTCGGAGAGCAGCAGGATTCAGGGGTCAGACTTAGCCCCACTTCACTACAAGCCCTTCAGCTCGCATGAACACTACCAGCAGGTCAGTCAAGCCGGGTTGTTCTTCTGGGTTCCTGCTCTCTGGAAGCGTCCGAAGTTTGATTTTAGATATTTTCTAGATCTGAATAAGTTGGGGGGAAAAAAAAGGTTTTTATTTCATTAAATTCACCTCACTGCAAAAACAAAAAATCTTACCAAGTATTTTTGGTCTATTTCTAGTGCAAATATCTTAGTCCACTTGAAACAAAACAAACTTACAAGTAACCTTCGACAAGATGTCGGAGCTTGTTTTCAGTCAATCATTCTTGAACATTGATTAAAGAGTACAACTTCAGCTGGTAGTTTTGCACTTATAACATTGGAAACATGTTTAAGTTAAAAGATCTCTCAGTAGAACTATTTTAGTAGGAATGCACCAATCCACTTTTTTACTTCAAATACCAATATCTGAGGTTTAGAAACTAAAAATCAAACCAAGTATTTTTGTCTAGTGTCTAGTGCAAACATCTTAGTTCACTTGATATGAAGCAAAACTAACTTACCACTAACATTTCTGCAAGATATGGGAGCTTGTTCTAAGTCAAAAGTTCTTGAATATTGATTAAAAAGCACTAGTTCCACTGGTAGTAGTTTTTTTCTCTTATAATGTTGGATAAAATGTTTAAGTTAAGAGTTTCAATAGGGATGCACCAATTCACTGTTTTCACATCCGATACTGATATCTGACATTTATTATCGGCTGATTCCAATGCAGAAAAACAATGAATTGACTTAAAACGTTTATTTTTTTTAAACACAGACATGACTTTTGACGACGCTACACCAGTCCAGCACACGTAAATACACCAATATCTTCACAAGTCAAACATGTGAAAACAACACAACATTGTCACTGATGCCTGCAGTATATCGGGACTGATACAGACAGTAATATCAGATTGGTGCATTTCTACTTTGTATCAATATTGAGGGATTACTGAATTAGCCAAACTCCTACATCTTGCTGAAAAGTTACTTGTAGGTTAGTTTTGTCTGATTTCAAGTGTGCTAAGATATTTGCACCAAAAACTAGAACAAAAATACTTGGTAAGATTTTGTTTCTGTGGTACTTGTCTTTATCTTTTCATGCATCCACTCAATAACTGTCCATCTATCTGTTTATCAATCAAGTTTAATTGATTCACTCATCTATTTCTTAATCCGTTCATCTGTTTGTCTTATCATTCATCCGTTTATCCATCTATTTTTCCATTTGATCTATTCGTTTCTCCGTTTGTCCAGTGATCAAGTTTCTACATTCATTTTTTTTTCAGTTAAGCCCTTAATCTTGTTTTATCAGTCTGTTTGTTCATTGATTCTTCCATTTATCTCTTCAATCCATCCATTTTTTTCATCAGTGCTTTTGTTTGTGCGTTTGTCCTGCTATCAGGTTTCATAATAACATTTTAACACTGCAAAAACACTAAATCTTACCAAGCATTTTTGGTCTGGTTTCTAGTGCAAATTAGGGCTGAAACAATGATCAAATTAATTGTAATTAATCAATTATTGAAATAATCGTCGACTAGATTAATAATTAATTAATCGCTTAGTGGAGTAAATACATAAAAAAAAAAAGGCTGTTTGCTGCAGGAATATATACAGACCAGTAAATAAGCCCAAACTGTACAAACTATACGTATGTTTTGTATTTTAGACAAAATAAAAACTTGGTCGTTAAGTTTGTTCTGCTCAAAAATCTTCAAGTGGTGATAATCTTCTGTGAAGCACCTTTTGCCGTCCAGTTTTTTTATTTATTATTAAAAAATATTCACCCATTCGTTGTGAAAATGTCAACATTTTATCATGTTTTTTTAGTTTCAGAGACATCCTTTGCTACAAATGATTAAGGAATGCCATGTTGTTGCATTTTAGGTGGTAAAATGTTTTTCTTTTTTAAAAAGACAATTAAATTAGGCTTATTTGCATCTTTTAATCCATTTCTGATATTATTTTAAAAAGACTTGTATGCAGAATTTTCCAAGTTAATTGATTAGTCGTCAGAAAAATCGATAGAATAATCTAAAATAGTTGGTAGCTGCAGCTGTAGTGCAAATATCTGACACGAAAAAAACAAAACTAACTTACAAGTAAGTTTTCAGTTGCTTGTTTTAAGCCAATAATTTCTTAAAATTGATGGAAAAAGTACTAGTTCCACTTATAAGTTGAACTTTTTCATCAGTATTTAGGAATTATTGACTGAAAACAAGATCCTAAGTTACTTGTAAATTAATTTTGTCTTATTTAAGGGACGTGCAAGTGTACTAAGATATTTGCAGAAGAAACTAGACCAAAATTACTCGATGATATTTTGTGGTTTTGCTGTGAAGTTGAACAGGACTGACGTGAGAAGACGTGCACCCTGATCGTCTTTGAATCTGTTTCAGGTGATGGATGCTCATCGTAAGCTTCTGGAGAGCGGCTTTTACTTTGGGCCCATTGGGGGTCTGGAGGCCAAAGCCTTGCTGAGCAAAGAAGAACCTGGCACTTTCCTCATCCGCGACTCATCGGACCGCCGCTACTTCTTCACCCTGTCCGTGCAGACGGTTTATGGAACCAGGAACCTCCGCATCCACAGCGAGGAAGGCGGCTTCTTCCTCGAGAACGACTACCAAAACAAAGAGAAGGTGCCGCGGTTCGACTGCGTGCTGAAGCTCATCACGTTCTACATGGGGAGAGGGAGGGACGTGCAACTGACCATGGATGGGGCGAGCGAAGGAAGTATGGATACCATTTATCTGATGGACAGCCGCGGGATTAAAACCCCGCTGGTGCTGCAGAAGCCCCTCAAGATCACCCCCTCGTCCCTGAAGCACATATGCAGGAGGGCGCTGAACCGAACGGGCCAAGGAGAGGTGCAGCAACTCCCGCAGGCGCTCAGAGACTTCATGGAGAAGTACGACGCGTCTATCTGACTGATGAGGAACAGCACAGAACGCTTCTCAGAGCTGATCAGACTGAAATGAGGTCACTACGACCAGAATCAGCCGGTCTCAGCACTTTTGATTCCTAATAAATCGCTGTTGGGCTCCGTCTATCTTAACCCCTCGGATGCTGGAGTCGGATTTGGGTAACCGGCGATTACCTCATCTATCCTGCCTTAGGAGAACCTGACCACTACCGTTTGGGGTGGCAGAAGAAGCCAGAGGTCAAAGGTCAGCGTTTCGCATGACTGACTCAGACGCAGAGCAGAGCCTCGTAGAAGATTGTAAACGATGGCGGGATCACGCCGCCGCTGACGTCGGTGGGTTTTAACGCTCTTAAAGAAAGAACATCCTAATTTTTCCAACACTTTGGATCGCAGGACAGAGAGACGGGGAGGGAGCGAGCGAATGAAGGAGGAGTAACAGAAAAAAGGCAAAGTCCAAGCGAGAGAAGAGGGAGAGGGGGAGAGAGGGAGAGATCCCGGCATACAGTATTTGTTTGTCTGAGTGTGTGCGTTGTGGTTGTGCACATATTTCCATTCCCTTTTCCCGCAAATGTTGCCACATAGAGGGGAGTGGGCTGGCCATGCACGCTAGCTCAACACACACTCTTGCAGGTACAGGCCCACATGTCGGTTTTGTCTGCGTAGGACACAAAAAATTTCATTTCTTCTTCTGCTGTTTGTTTCTTATTCCTCCTACATTACCCTTCCCTCCATTTTTTTGTCTTTTTTTTTTTTTTTTTATGCATGTGTGCTTTGACAGCGCCAGAAAACAGACCGCAGTCGCCAAGACAAAAGCTTGTTATTGACACAAAGGCTCTTGTGAGGGACCAAACAAAAGAAGAAGAAGAAGAAGAAATTATTTTTATCCAGACTGCAAAGATGTAAAGATTGCTGGAGATTGGTGGTAATAATCCCGGGGATGGGGAAGGAAGAAGGGTGGGAAGACAGAGGAGGGGGGCAGAAGAGCGGGAAATGGGATTAGGGAAGGGGAAACTGAAGGAGGAGGAGACATACTGGTATACAGCTTGATAAAAACACTGATTAGATTGATGATGCAGTCCAACAGGATGTAGCTTGTGTAAATATGACGGCTCCATCTTAGTCTCAAATCAGTTCTTTTAGAGTATTTTATCTAGAAATGCAACAAACTAACTTGTACTGGCTGATACCAATATATCCAATTTTTTTGAGAGCCTGACCTTAAAATTTTTAGGTCTGTAAGACAAACACTTTTATGTAAATGTTTTAATTCTGTAGCTAAAGGCTGCTTGATGGAGGAAGTAGCAACAAACCCAAAGGAAAATTTGGCAATCATGAGATTTTTATTTTTTATAAAACTCAAAATACTCTACATCAGAGGCGTGACGTTTGTTGATATGTTTACACACTAAAAATGTTCATTTTTGATGCATTTAAAAGATATTTAAAAAATTGAGATCTCAGCTAGAGATCGGAATTGACTGATTTTCTTTTTTCTCTTAATGGTGGACTAACAATGAAAAATACATGTATATATTTCCATTTATTAAATGAAAAACAAGAACTCCCATCATTTGCAGTCTGTAAACACATCAGCCAACATTATGTACTTTGATGCACTTTTTTTTTTAGCTTAATACAAATCCAATAAAGGTTGGGGAGATTATACCTAAACAAGAATAATCTTAATTTTCTGCTGGATTACAAAAGACTATTTCTGTCAAAGAACCTCATGTCTAATTTGTTCTTTCATATGTGTCAAAATTGGCATCTGAAGATAAAACTTGAAGGAAAATCAGAAATTAGTATTGATTATAAAAGAGATGCACTGGTCAGGCTTTTCTGGCCGATACAGATATCTGGTTTTCTTGAAGGTCTGACCTGCTGGCTCTGATTTTGTTATTTTTTTACAAGGAACCCTATTTGTCTAAATGCCGTTTAAACTCAACACATAAGAGTGTTACAAGTTTGTTTGTAACAATTTTGGATCCAAATGGAAATTAAGAAATTGCAGCAATAAGCATTGTAAACTCAACAGTAGGAGTGCATTCTGGATGAATAAAAGTGGATTATTTAGTAATTTCCTCCTATTCTATTCGATTTGCTACTTCTATCAACTAATTCAAATTTGTTTTACTTTTATGCCTTGCAGTCCTTTTAAAAATCTGAATCAGTAGGTCAGACCTAAAGCAAAAATCAGAAATTACTACCAGCTAGGAAATCTTGAGGGATTAGAGTAAAAGCAAATAAAAAGGTGAATTATGTGTTAATTGCAACCATCTTCTATACCATCCATCTTTAACACTGCTATAAAGGGTAGAGCTGCACCGATTGGGCCGATACCGATTTCATATTTTTCTTCGAGTTTGATTTCGATTCTATTCAATTCCGTTTTTTAAAAAATGTCAGTTATGACTTTAATTAAACTCAGAAGTGCATCAAAGTGCATGCTTATATATTTTATTTTTGTAGGCAGATGGACATATGCATTTTGTGTGTAACATTGTTATTAACTTATTTCCTTTTAAGCCTTTTGTGTTGGTTGCCTGCCCGCTCTCTCTCTCTCTCTCTTTCTTTCTCCTGGTCTTCCTGCGCCATTCATGAAGGAGTTAAGAAGAAAGATCCTGTTATTTGAACTGTTTATAACCTTTTTTCTTTGCCTCTGGAGAACATCAAGGGAACTAAATATTTTCCTTAGGAGATTCTTTTAAAAATGCCTTTTGTAAAACTAACTGCAAGACTCAGATTTGACCCACATTATTATCTTTTTGTTGTGTTTTTCTCGTGCTCATACTCACCTGTAATCCATATTGGAATGCTAGCCTCTTCTTTTTCTTTTTACATCATGAAACAGTGTGAGTTTATGTAGCCACAGTGATGCACACCTTTTGTATTTAATGGTCAGATCTGGGACTTACTGTCTTGCATCAAACACCAAGTTCTTACATGTTGTGCTGCAGCAGTAGACCGAGTGTATGTGAATCATTTGTCTTTTATAAAGACTCACTTGCAAAAGGCTGGCCACTAGTCTGGCAAAATACAAGCTGTAATATCTGCAATGTCAAAAGCATTACATAATAAATGAAAAAGAAACGTTGCACATATTTATATTTCTAAAATATTTCAATAATTTATATTAAAGAGCACTATTTTTACAAAAGCCAATGCAGTGTGCCCTGTGTGTTACTTCCTCACTGCCTCCTGCCTGCTTCTCCTTTTCTCCCCTCTGAGTCAATATTGACTGGATATGCTTTAACTTACTGTAATGTGTTGCAAAGTAGTCTGTATTCCAGCAATTCCTTGCTTCACAACAAGATTATTTACTGTCAGATGGGATTTCAAAGCTGGGCGAAGACGTGTTTATACACTCGGAGAGATCGCTTCTAGCAACAGGGAAGGATGGCTGCCACGATCCGAGGGCCTGAAATTACCGCAATCTTCACTTCTCGTATGTGTCAGTGGAGCATTGTGGATAAATTCCATGCGAATCAGAGAGTGTGTTTGGGAAAGCTGAGCGCCACGCTGTGACAAAGGGATTCCCAGAAGCACGGAGACGGGCAAACCTTTGACACAGCAGTTAGTGTGCAAAAAGCTGACTTTGGGCTGGACTTGACTGGAAAAGGAATGCAGTGGGATTTTATACATCCTGCCTTTGGCAGCTAAGAGGGAGGGAGAGAGAGAGAGAGAGAGAGGATGGCGTCCTATGGGGAGTGTGTGAGGTCAGAAAGGTGAGCGCATCCACGTGGACAAGATTTATGATTGGCTGTGGCTTCGCTCTCAAGCCAACGTTGAATCTGTGTGTGTTAAGTGAGATTACTGTTGGTAAAATTAAGCAGGAGGTGAGTTCCTTCTTTTCCCAGCTCCCCACCTCCACCACATCTTCTCTCTCACACACACGCACACACACACACGGTTCCCATTCCCTGCATACCTTGTGCTCCGTCTGAGGCCGGCTTCCAGGAAAGAGGCACTTTAATTGAGTTGAGTTTTTACGGCTTGCCTGGTGTTGGTGTGTGCGTCCGAGAAGGAGTGAATGAGTTGTCTTTGCGCAAGGGGGTGTTTGTGTGAGATAAATGACAGAGCACTGATGAGAAAACGGCTTATTTCTTCAATTTAGAAACATCTGGGAAATGTGAAGTAATCGGCGTGCAACAGAATACAAAACTTGCTTCTCTTACTCCTACGGGAAAAAGCACACCTCTTGCAAATTCAAACTTTATTCTTCAGGACATAATTTTAAAAAAAGAAAAGTAAAAAAAATATTGAAATCTAACCTCAGGTCTATCACCAAATTGTAATTTATTAAACAAGAAGCAAAAATGAAAAAGGTTTGAGACAAACTAAAATTTATTTTAGTAATTCAATGTAGAAAATGGCATATAGGTTAATTTTACAACTAGTGAATTTAAATAGTCTTAAATAGCACACCAAAATTGATTAAAGTGGAGTTTTAAATTAATATTTGTCAAAAATAACTACAGCTATACTGCTGATTTGGAAGGGAAGGAGTTAAAACCGCTCCACGGGAAACTAAATTAGAGAAAAAACATGGCAGCAACTACATTTTCTGCTAGTTGGTAGCAAAATTAATGATCGTAATGGACCTGGAGGAACAGAACCGTGAACTGATTCAATCTAACCTTTATTAAACTGACGATCCTTTACAAGTTGAATATTTAATGCATGACTCATACTGGAACAAAAGTTAGACAAAAAGTGAATTATATATATAGCCACCTCTAATTCACAACTAGTTAATTTAAACTCATGTATCTAAAGTTAAACCCTTTAAATGTCTCAAATTCATTTTAAAAAGTAAACTGACCTTTAATATGTTGATCACAGATCATACATTTTGTCTTTGCAGACTATTTCATCTCTTTTCTGTCAGGCAAAAGTTTGAGTCGCACTCAGACATTTACATTGTTTCCTGTGACTAAAGACTGTTGAAGTCATAGACATAACAATTAAATGATAAATACATTTATTATATCTGAGTTGAGGCTACCGCTAACTCACTGCCAGCAAACCCTTGCCAGCTAACTAGCCTCTTTCCGTGGGTAAGTGCAAATTTATTGGCGGTTGGTTGGACAAATTTCATACATTTCTGTGGATCTATTGGTTTTCAGTTAAACAGTCTTAAATCTGAGTTGATGAAACCAGCAGAAACCCTGGAGACATTCGAAAGTATTTTAAAAACAATACCTTCATCACATCTGATTGGTGGATCATCTTCCTCTTTAGATCAGGGATGATTTGCTGGCCCAACAAGCAGAGTGACGTCAACTAACTTTAATAGGGTGCACGGGTTCTGGTGGAAAGTGAAATCCCCAGCACCATGTAGCTTGTGAAGTAAATAATTACCTGGTAGACAGCTGGTCTGACTTTGGGCTCCATAAAACACATTGGAGAAACTTCAACAGATGACATAACTCCCCAAATCACCAACAACTGGGGAGTCATCTGAGCCCCACAAGGTTATGGTTATCCCTGTTTCTTGTACACCTTTTTCTACCACCGTTTTTCCTTCCTCTAAACTTTCGAGTGGTGTGCTTGAAAAGAGCATTCTGTGAACTGCCAACATATTTAACAATGACCATTTGTGTCAGCAAATTTTGGATTTCCATTAAGTGTAATTAAAATTATAAGAAATAAATGCTTGAAATATTTCGTAATCAATCTACTTTAAGTTTTACCTTTTTGATTTGAGTTACTGAAATAGTACAACGTCCTTATAGTCTTCTATTTGGTTGAGTTGTTCCCGTAGACCCTGTTCTGTTTCCAAAGGATATAAGAGGAAGTATGTCAACAGAAAAAATGCACTTCCATAACAAGAGTGACCACTTCTGTGTGGCAAAACAATGTCAGGAAGGAAAGACACCAGCAATGAAACTCTATTACATTTAGATAGCTCATAAATTTGTCCTAACATTTTTAACAATGCGCCAATTTTAAAAGTTGCATTTGAATTCTAGATTCTGGAACAATGTCTTCTGATTGATGAGATGACTGACCTTAATCAACATCTCCATGGTTGGAGAAAACAAAACTCCTCATATCAGCACAAACACCTCCTGCTGTCAAACACGGTGTTGAAACGGTAATGATTTCGGCTTGCTTAAAGGTGATCTATGCTTCCTTGAACATGTTAGGATAGGTCTACAGGCTATACAAAGCATGTTCATAACATTTTTTGCCCAAAATTATTCTTAGATAATGAGACATTAGTCTCGTCAGTTCTGCATATTTTGTCTGAATGTTTTAGGGCGTCTGTCACTTTAAATCCAAGTAAGCTGCTGCTGGCTGTGCCTCCCAACTCAAAGTTTACACTTGTGTATAAAAATGGCTGCAAACAGATGCGCAATTATGCAACCATACGTCTTTGAAAAGCAGAAGTAGAGCCTCCTGCACAATCAACAAGGATGTAGCAAGTGGTTTCTGAATAGTAAGTCAACAGTGAAACACTTATCTTTCCCAGCAGCCATTCTAAAGCATGGTAAAACCAGACCAAACATGCTGGAGCTCAGCTCGGGTTGCCAGGTAACAGGCTGGGCTTCGCTGGGGTTGCTAGGTAGCAGGGCAGTGCCCATTAAATATGACTCAACAATCAGGAGGTTTTTGAAACGTTTCGTTTTCCAGTCACCAAAAAATATTGACTTATTGCCAAAAAATTATCTGGGTTTTTTTTTTAAGCACTTTGGCTGTTTTTATTTGCAATTTCAACCCAAATGGAAGTACAAAAATGTGCAAAATGTGAATTTTACATAATACGCCCTCTTTAACAACCTCTGTACCTGCAGTCATTGAGTCGACTTCAAACGCCTTTGTGCATTAACGTATTAAGAGATCAGCTTTCGGACACCAGAAGCTTGACCTAAATTTGGGTCCTCAGTGGGAAAGCAATCCCAAACGCAACAGCAACTCTCCAACTGAAGGGCCGAAAAAGAAAATAAAGGGAGTTTCAATGTCATGGCAGCTGACGCTTGGCCTAACTGGGTCGTGCAAGCAATGAAGCAAAGCTATGTAAAGAAAAGTAGGCCAAAATTCCTCCACAGCAAAGTGAGAGACTGATAAAGTCATACAGAAAATGACGTGATAGCTGCTAAAAGTGGTTCTCCAAGGCTTTCAAAGATGATGTGTAATTAGTTTTTCCATTTGAGCTTCATCTTTGTTTAATAAATAATGACTGTGGATTTAAATAGGGGAATAGTGAGTGTACACCTCTGAGACTATAATGCCTGTTTTTGTAGCTTATCTGATTGGCGGTCATTACAACAATTCAGTTCGACAGTTCCCATTTTTCTTTGACGCCTCGTACGTGTGTGTGCGTGTGTATCTGTGTGTGTCTGTTAGAGACACTATTTGTTTATGAGAGGGAAAACTAAGCTGGCACTTGCTGACAAAAGTGACGTTGGTCAAAATTCAAACAGAACCGAGTGAGCCCTCTTCCCAAAAATCCAACCAGAATAATCCAGTTTTACACACAAACACATTGTCTAAATAAGCCAGCTCAGCTCGCTGTGACTCATTTTATGTTCCCCATAGTTGCCTGGTGAGTAGAGCTGGAATATTTTGCCCGTATCCTTCGCTCCTCTTGTGGATCTCACACGCTCGCACAAAGTCTTTCCACTATGATTCATTTTTCGGGTTGTGACTTGCTGTGTCCAACTCAACAGTTGTCAACAGCGCCTGAGCCAAGCACAACACCCGGCTCTCAGACAACTCAGTTTTTTGGACCTTTTCCTTTCCCCAACGATCATACATTCGCAGCAGTTGTTTGGACATTGCCTTTTTCTTTGCTTCAGCTGCATGTTTCACAGCACCTCAAGAAAAAAGGAAGCAGTTTGGGCAACTGGAATGGCGTTGGACTAATCCTGTACTTGCAGCCTGATTAAAATCTAAGCATAACCAACAGCTCCTGGTGTGCTTTCTTAAATTACTGAGCTCCTGCCAAAGTCAGCCACGTCAAGTCTTGAAGGTGGAAATTTTTTTCAAGATGTTAGGAAAATGCCTTGCAACTGGCAATCTGTTCCGGCCTTCCAGGAAGGGCCTCCGGGTTGCTCATTATTCCTTCCAGGAAGGCTTATTCGTTGCCCGATCGACGCTTACAGGAGAGATGTTTGGTTGGCCCATCAGTTGGAGTATTGTCACAGCCGCTTCTGATAAAGCCAGACCAGCTTCCAGGAAACCAGAGAATTACCCTGCAGCATTCCATCATTCCTTCACCATCAGTGCACGCAGCAGACAGAAACAGCAGGAACGAGAGGCAGCAGAATGAGTATGAAGGGGACATGGATCAATAAGAACCATATGTGAAGCACACAGACAGGCGAATGCACTTAAATACCATGTGTGTGCATCCAGGCCTGTAAAGACAAAGACACCAATACGCTCATTTTGAAACGCAAACACAGTCAATGCCTAGTACCTTTTTCTTTTCGTTTTTCTTAAAGTGGAGCATTCCCCAACTACATTTTACAATCTTGTGACTAACTTGATGTGAATTGAGATAATTAGCAAGTTGGGCTTCCCCTTATCGCCTGAAATGCCACACACAAGGACGTGACAAATACCTGCTCCAGGTGTGATTAAGGCAAAGCAGGAGGAAATGCACTGATGTGACTATTGTTGTAGTCATAAAGGGTAGTGTTATAACAAATATATTCAACGATGACGGAGGCCCAAAGTGTGCAAAGAAAATATCCACCATGCCATTACACAACAGCAGCCTCCTATACTGTTGCCACAAGGCAAGATGCATTCCTGTTTTATATGCTAAATTCTGAACTTACAGTCTTAATTAGGGGTGAGCAATATGTACATTTTATTATGATATGTTGAGGTACTAGTGTGATAATGATAAAAAATAAATATGATAAAAAAAACCTATTACTTCTTCAAAAGGTATCTGAATGGTAACTGAATGCATGGAAAAACATTCAAAGCACCAAAAATACTGCTCTTCAAAGACTTTAACAGGATGCCAGCTATTTAAAGGGGCAGTATTTTTCAGACATGTAGTGTAATTTTACAGACTAATCAAGTAACTAAGTTAATTTGGGTTGTTATAAAAATGCTGTATATCTCAAATATGTTTTCAAAGAAGTTTGACTATGTATTTTAACAACTTCAAATTGGTCCTCTGTCTCTTTACAAACTCTTGCTCTTTCTGAAACTCCTATTACAAAAGTAGTCCCAATACCGCTTCTCTCTTAACCCTTTAAAATGTTTTTTTTTTATCAGCATTGCACTGAGAAGTAGTTCTTTTAATGAGCTCAGCAGATGCGGAGTTCCACAAGGTGTTTGCTAATTGCTGCTGGCTAGTCTGCAGGGGCTGAGTGGGAGAGTCTCCAAGGTGGAGCTGCATCTCGAAGGTGACGCTTTTTCCACCCTGACGTTTTGGAGGGTTGAATGGTTGCCAGTTGGAGATTGCATGGTTGGAGAGGGAGGATGAGCAGCATCAACTGGAGGATGATTGACAGCGCAAATTGTGTCTAGAAAAAAGTCGAGGTTATCCCAGCACTCCCAGTGTTGGGAGTGCTGGGATAACCTCAACTTTTTTCTATAGATTACCTCTTTTATACCATACTAGTGACCGTTCCAACAAATATGTAAAAAAAAATATTTTTTTTTTTTTAAAAGTTACTTTCTGCACAAGTTTAAAAATGTGACGGATTGTTTTCCCTCTGAGTTTTCTTGTAACTCTCAGACCACAGCTGCGCAAACGTAGCAGCAGAAAAGCTCAAATGCCAAATGACTTACTGTAACAGCGAGGAGTGAGACCCAACCCTCCAACACTCTCAGGTGTCACTGTGTGTCCCCACAGCAACCAGCCAACAAGGCTGCACAGTATTTGAATTTGACACTGCAACAGACACACACACGCGCAGACCCACCCACCCACACACACACACACACGCACACACACGAGTTCAAGCACTACCATATGCACATGCATATGTGGTGAGTAAAGGGGGTTTTGAGTCATGAATGAATGGCAGAATCCCATCTTTTTAGAACAAGCTGCAGAGCTAGAATGAAGAGATTCTCTCTTAGTACAAGTAAGTAATAAAATGCTCTATTTTTTCTTTGATTATGACTTTTATTTTCCATTTCTGTTCTTAGAGCAAAGTGGAAGCAAAGTAAAGTTTCTTGTTTGTGTGCAGAAACTGACGGTGATTCAGAATTTTTCCTCCTTCAAAATGTTTCTCTTGCTTTTTACTAGAATGAGGAAAAACAAAAACAAGGAATTTGATAAAATTAAAGATTTGGTGTTTACTGCACAAGCTGTCTGAATAAGCAATATAATAAAATGCAGAAGTTGAGGTTGAGGTTGAGAAATTTCCTCTGCTTTACAAGGAAATCTTACTTCTTGTGACACTTTCTATGATTGTTCCTGACCAAAAATTGGAAATGTAAACTTTTTTGTCATCTGTTGCAGCAACAAACTGTGGTAATAAAAATTACTGGAAGTAAAATATATTTAAAAAAAGTTTAAGTTTCCTAATAGTCTCAATGTAGAGAGAAAAGAGGAAGAGAGATCTAATTCCAGAAAAATGAAGCCAAAAAAACATGTAAAGGCAGCATGAAAAGAGGAAGAGAGAAAGCATCTGCATATTAGGCGCATGGTCCTTGTGTATTTGGATTGTAGTTTTTATTTGCATTTTTTTGATAATTTCCTCTTCATTTCTACAGGTCTTGCCATAATACTTAATTCCTTGGTGTTTAGGTCTTTTGTTCTGTTGTTTGTACATTTGGATTTAGTTCTTGCTGATCAGTATTAAGTTTGTAGTTCTTTTCGTTTCTTAGCTCAGCTCCTTTCACATTAATTAGTATCTTTCCTTCAGTTTTCCTGCTGGCAATCCCAAACAGATTTTAAGTTTTAGAACATAAAAATATTTTATTAATTCCAGTAATTAAGAAAGATTCTGTTTTCTACTGACCCAAGTTTATTTTTTCTGATTGAAGCATGATTTTGAAACCCAAACACATACCAAGCCGTTATTTTTGTGTACCCTTACACCCCTCTGATTCTGTATACACAAATACAAACTCCCACTAAACCCCACCGAATCATGGAGTTCTGCAGGGGTTTGTGTTTGGACCAGAAGTATAAAGAATCCCAGTAGGTAGTCAAAACTAGTGAGTTTAGCTAGTCAACATAAATCTAAATGATTGTGCAGATGAAACTTACCTGTACTTTGCTGAAATTATGAAATCAGATAACTAGTAATTTAAAGTATGTCCCAAATATTATCTCCTTTTACTGATCTTTTTAGAATTTTTTTTTCTGTGTGAAATAACGCTATAAATTAAAAGCAAAAATCTTCTTGTTGCCTCCTAGCACATGGTTTATAACCAGTTATCAGTTATCAAAGTCCTTAGCAGGACTTTGATAACTGCTAATGCTAAACCTGGAAGCATAACTGGCAGAGGACTTCAAAGTGGGTTCATAGTTCATACATTTTATTTTCTTCATCAATAGCCTACACAGTGGTCCCAACAGTAAAAAAAAAAAAAAAGTCATTACTCAACTCTTTCCCTTTTCCGAGGCTGCAGCTGCAGGATGCTAGCACTCTATTAAAAACCACCAATGAGTCATCACCAAAACATCTTTTGGGAGTGATTTTGTGCCTTTTTCCCCTGCTACATCTTATATACTTTCAATGTAATTCAAAGACACCGAATGTGAGCAGCCACACATTTCTGCCGACAGATGTCAGGGTTTTCTGTTTTGCCTTAGCAGGAATCCAGTTGGATGTAACAGGCCCTGTGAATGAAGTCTGTTTCCTTACTGCCTCGCTGCAGCCTCTGCATACAAAACACATTTTTCATTCTAAAATACCGTTAAAGTCTCAAATGTCTGACTCAGTCTTTCAGTCAGCCGATGGAATCCAAATATTTCTGCATATGTTTAAAAATATTTGTCCAGTCTTTGATTTTTTTTTTCCAGTCAAAATCCAGACTTTTCCAAACTGCAGACAAACAATGGAAGTAAATGAATTCTCTACTTTGCATGTTTGATTTCAATTAATCCAAGCTTTATTCAAATAGATCTACCTCGTGTATTTGTTAAGACATCTGTTCGTCTATTTTTTTTTCCTAACACAAAGGATCACATTTGTTCCTGGAAGAAGGAAACAGGGGGTCTGCAGAGTGTGAGCCTGCGTGTGTGTACGCACAAAGCAGCATCTAAATGCAAGAACCAATCAGAGACCTGAACAGACACAGAGCCCCCCAAGTGCTGCTGGTTTATAGGGCCCGGCTTCAGAGAAGTCACATGACTTCCCATCGAGCGGCTGGACTGAGAGGGGAGGAAGAAGAGGGCGAAGTGGGGAAGGAGGATGAAGAAAAGGAGAGAAAAGAGGGTCAAGAGGGTGACGATGAGGTGTAAATTGAAGGTCTGTTGTGGATGGATTTAGAAAAAACAGACATAAACAACAGTTCTCGGAAGTGAAATTGTACTGGCTGATTGACGTCAGTAAAATTAACAAAATGAGAAATAACAGGCAGAGAGGCCAAGTCAACAAAGTGGGAAAATGAAGGATGAGATGAATCAACATAGACAACTGAGAATGGCTGCAAGATACTATAAAATGTACAGTTAGCATCTGATGGTTGGGACTGAGAAGGAAGTTCCACTTACACCCTCATCCTCAATTAAGTCAAATCAAAGAACATCTCAAAACTTCTGAAGTACAACCAAAAGTCATTAACATCCCGTGGTCAGTCAGTATTTAGTCTTCATGGTTACTGTGGGCACAAGCTGGTGGACGGAAATTGGTGACCAAGGATTCTTACAGATTTCTAAATTCATCAATTCTTTCACCCTAATCAACACCTTTTTGTAGTCTGCAATGTCTGCAATAACTAGCTTATGCTACACTAGTTAGCACTTAGTTGCCATGGATATTTTGGATGCAGGCGAGTGGAGCGACTCAGAAGACACACTGAGTTTTGAAGCTGGGTTTTCTTAGAGAAAATTTTCTGTTGTGAAAAAAGTTGACAGAGTAATTACTCCTCAGGATACGTGACTATAATGATTGAACGAGTGAATGAGTTGGAGGGAAGCTTTATATCCTGTTTAACCAATTAAAAGCCCACATTTTATACAGATAGTCCATAATAAGCTCAACAGTATTTGATTTGGAGGCTGGTTCACTGTCATAGACAGTAGACATGAGAGAATACATTTCATAGAGTTTCACAAACAAACTCTATAAAAGGGGTGAAAGTGTTAATGGCTACTTTTTTGTTTAATATTGAACAGATTATGATAGGACTGGGCAATAAATCAATAATACTATTGATTTATGATAGACACGTGATCAATATTAATAGATAATATGTCCGGTAAAATATTCAATACTCAATATATAGAATATTTACTGAAATCCGATCCAGAACCGCACAGCATTCTGGGAGATGTAGGCTTAGGAAAGACTGTAGCTGATCGAGCTCTTAAGGCTAGCTAAGCAAGGTTGGTGGATTGAACTAACTCGCTCACTCTTTGGTTACCTAGCAACTCACGCACTCTTTGGTAACCTAGCAACTACCTGTTGAACAACTTGAGCAGAAGCTCACTACTTCAGTGAGTTTAGCCATGTGTCATAACAGCCTAAAAGTAAAAACATCAGCTTGGAGCAGAAACTGTGGATAAAACAAGAAATGTTACACCACCAGTCTAGCCATATCTCAGATATTTAAAACAAAAAAAAAAAACTAATCAATAGCTATTGATTATATGAGACGCTTATATCGTGATTTGTTTTTCAGCCATGTTGTCCAGCCCTAGCTTATAAAAATAGTTACTCATGTCTCTACTGAATGTCTCTCTCTTTTTAGGACATTTCAACTTTTTAATAAACGGTATGTACCCGTACATTCACTTTGAAATTTTTTTTACTAAATTTAATAGTATAGCAGACAGGTATGGTCAATTCATGGAACAGAAAAAGGATGTAGGAAGTACTTCTGCTACAAATATCATCCATGCAGAAAATGTGGGGAAGACAGATTATTTGTTTTTGTCTTTACCCATCACTTTTTGTTGGCGATCATTTTATTCACCCTGAAACAATTGTATTAATAATAAAAGAAAGAGGACTGAAGAAAACACAGTTTCTGCTTTAGCTCAAGTAGAGTCAACGGCTCGCCCATTAGGATGACTCCAGGTGTTGTTTGTGAGTTCATCAGGTAAGAAAATGTTTTTTTTTACAGTGTTTTTAGTTTTCTATGTAACATCTGCTGATAATATGAAATCAACCTCTCTCTCCAAACAATCCTCTTGCATGTTTACCCAATATAATTAGCTTCAGCTGTGACTCATTTTTTTCACTGAACCAAATGAGGAAAGAGAACATTTAACTGCAGCTGGAGTCTGGCTATGCATCAGCATTTCAACTTCCTATTAAAAAACCATGTTAGTTTAAAAAAAAATAAAATTGCTAACTAACTTATTGTGGAAGGCAAGTAATCTGCAGAGTGACAGATATTTAAAGCTTGAGTGGCATGAAAGATGGAGTCCCCAGAACATAGTTTGCATTACTATAAAGTTGTTAAACTCAAACCACTAAAACAAACTCAATATGTAGAAAAAATTATACTTGAACAAGTGATACGTGGTTTGGTCGTATGAAGTAATGTGATTCTTGAGAATTATTACTCAAAACCAAAACAGAAATTACGTCTCTCTGTTTTTAGGGGGGTGGATTTACCTCTGTGCAGTGGTGGGCACACTTCCGCTAATCCACTAATAGCAAGCTAATTTTTCATTTAGCGCTTTAGCGTTTTTGATAACTTTGAAAACGTTTAGCACATCTAGCTAACCCCATGATTAATTTTAATTTAAAATTCTAAAGTCCT
The DNA here is from genome assembly GCA_903067095.1 of Girardinus metallicus. Taxonomy (NCBI): domain Eukaryota; kingdom Metazoa; phylum Chordata; class Actinopteri; order Cyprinodontiformes; family Poeciliidae; genus Girardinus; species Girardinus metallicus. The sequence continues at coordinate 5,415 of CAEGAE010035749.1, read as the reverse complement.
ACTTTACTTAGATTTTTTGTAAGCTTTCAGTTGAATAAATCTTGACATTTATGCAAAAGTTTTGTTAATCAACTGTTGAAAATTCTTCAAGTAGTTATACGGTTATATTTACGCCCTTATTTTGAAGTGGAGAAGACTGTTTACAGTTTACAGCTCCGTTCTATTTTTTTCTTATACATATGAATTGTTTTTAGAACCTTATTGCTGATTCTCTTTACATTCTCCACCAATGCAGCTGTGGAGCAAATGACATTTATTCTGCACCCAGATTGAATCGTGCTGTAGTTCTACAGAAAACAGTTTAAAATATACAGATGTCCTGCATGCTTTGTGACCAAAGTCCTACCGTGGTCAATTAAACAAAATCACCAATAGTTAGAAATACTCTATAACTGCAAAGCTGAAACTATGGGTGAAAGGTCTGCTCTAAAAAATCACTTCCTGAAGTGCAACCAAACTTGAGCCTGTGGACGGTAATGTTAAACATGTTATTGACACATTGGTCAGTCTAGTTGAAGTCAAGTGTGTGATTCTGCATATTATGACAGTGATTCAATACCATTGCTGATGCCAACAGTAATAACAGTACTTTTTATCTTAATTTGATATATCATCAAATTTCTGACTTTCAGCTGTTTGGGAAAAGTTTAGAGGTGTCTACAAAACACTTCAATAGTTTATTAACATGATTTGTGTGAATTTTTTCTAGTAAACAAAATGGGAAAAAAATATCATTTGAGAGCAAATCGAAACAATATTTGAGGTTGAGTTGAGAAATTACAACAAAAATAAACAACATTTCAGGAGAGAATCACAAAGTATTGACCTTACCAGGCTAATATTGATCTGATACAACTTGGTATCAATATTATCAATATTGTAGACTGATCCGCCCATCTGTAGAAATTAGCGCTTTAGCATTAATTTCAACCCAAATGTAGCACTATTGCAGTAACAGAAGTAATAATAATTAAGATTAGGGTTTTGAGGTTATTGCATCTAACCTTTTTAGTTACTTGTGGTGCCCACTGCCTCTCTGTTGCGTTATCAGAAGTGCTTTTAAGGCTTTCTTTAGGGTACTGGTTTGTCTAGTTTCCTAGTCTCAACATTCGTCAAACTTCCTTCTTCTCACTGGATAGATTATCACTTTATGAACCTTAATCTTAGCTGGAAAATGTATCACTACTTCTGATTTGGACGGACATAGTCTGTTTTTCTTTTTTTCATTGTTTTACATATTTCTCTTTGTCAATATTGGAAATTAGTTAGACCACTGTGAGCCACATGTCCGAACACAAGGTAGCATCAGCCATGTATTCCAGAACAACGATAAAAGACAGATAATGCATTATGTCACTGAATGTACTTGCAGAAAATAACCACACAACTGTGCAAAGTCGAACACATCCAGAAGGCTCATGATAAATGAAGGGGGGGTATAGAGTGAAATGTGAAACAGATGTCACCCTTTTTGTTGCAAGCACTGATGTCGACACCTTTCAGCTAAACAGACGAGTTTTTGTGTGTTTAAAAAAAAAACTCATTTGAGGGAAGGCTTCCCATAAACACCTGTTTTGTTCCGGTTAATATCTCTTGTCATGGTGAAAAAATGATGGCCTCAGGGAAAGAGGAGAGAGAAAAGAAGGTGAGGAGGGGAGAGTGTCACCTCCATACCCCTCTGTCTGCGAAAGGGAAGAGCTCGTGTGGGATGAACACATTCGTTTATTCATTCTGCTCATCTATTTTCAGCCCAGTGGGTTTATGGTTATTGGAAAGGCGTTGCCATCTCGCTCCTTCCCAGAAGGAGTCAATATTTCTCCCTCTCCTTCATTTCTCCCTCCGTGCTCGTTTTTTTTTCTCTAATTCAATATTTTCTCCAAAACACCACTCTCCTTTTTGAGCGCGTACGAAGGGGGAAATGTTGGAAGGAAGGCGTCTGAGAGAAACAACGCAAAAAAAAAAAAAAAAAAAAAAAAAAAACGAGGTCATAGAGTGCAACCTCAGCACCAGTCCTGTAAAAACTTTACTTGGGACAATTGTCTCCCATCTTTTTCCTCTTCTTATCACACTTCCATCGCTGCTCTGCCCTGCGTACTGATGCATCTTTATCTCTCCCTTGTTCACAGCTCTTGTGGCCCTCTCGAGACCAACTGTGGCCAATTTACAATAGCTGATGTTTGCTAATGACTCTTAATGACGACTTGTTATGGATCATAAAACCTGGCTCTCCTTCTCCCAATATCAACTTTAACTACAGTGTAGGGCAGCCCTGATAACACACACTGGGACTTTTATCGGGTGATGGAAATCGGCTTGGACAGCGAGAGCATGCATGCGAGTGGGAAATGTGTGCAAGGAAGGGAGGAAGGGAGGGCGATCGTGCCTGTCATGTGAATGCAGCTGTAGCATTAGTATGGACGAAAGAAGGGTGTCAGGGGGAGAGGAGGGGTTGTTTTTTTATCAAGAGTGCCTCCCTCACTGCCTATGTCTCCCTCGCTACATAGCGGCAGCATTCCCACAAGACATTTAGGGAGGAAGGGGCTTTATTTCCCAGAAAAAAAATACAGAATCATGCCAGAAATAACCAGTTTGGTTTGGACCTCAGCTCATAGCTTCATCATGCCATGTTTGTGTTAAACTGGGGGTTTGAACTGTGGTGGTTGTGGGATCAGTCAGAAACAGCTTTGCAGATTGACACAAGGATAAAAGTGTGACCCCCCTGCAGATTTACGGTACAGAAATGTGTGTGTGTTGATATTACATGAGTGGATTTACGTGGTTTGAAATATACAGAAAAACAGATTTATTTTGAAAGTGTACTCTACAAAAGTGATTTTTTTACAAAAATGCATTCCTTTCAACTATTTACTTAACGGGACAATATCATGTATTTTCCAGACACATAGTGACATTTTTTAGCAGTCAAGTTGTTCTGAAAATGTTATATATGATTCAAACATGAATTTAAAAATTTTGACTTCGCAATTTAACGCTTTAAAATTTGGTCTCTGTCTCTTTAAGAAGCTCCTGCTCTTTCTGACACTTCAGCATGTCACCACAACAATGTTTCTCCATTAAGCCATTTACAACCATTCTTACAAGTGATGCACTGACAAGTAGTTCTTATTATTAGAGTAGTTCCACCAAGTGTTTGCTAGCTGCTGCTAGTCTGAAGGATATGTTATGTAGAAATTCAATTTTACATAATACACCCCCTTTACAATATCAACAACAATAATAACAATAGTAATTAGTTTGTGTTTTTTATCCATTTCCCGCTATGTGTATCTTTGTTAATTTTATTTTGTTTCGATTACTTTTTAGATCTAGCCTTATAAACAGAATATTAAATGTTAATTTGTATTTAATACATCTCAATCTGGTTAATTCAATTTTCTGCATTTATCTGGCTTCAAATAAATGAATTAAAATGTTTATGACTTTTTACAGACAATAATGCCTGAATATCAAAATTTTTGGTGCGAGACTCTGACTGTAATTCATAAACAATTCTTAAAAAAAATAGTTTTTATTTCAATAAATACCTCTAATCTTTCTAATGAAGTTTTAAGTTTGTCACCACATATCTAATCATCACCCGTGTTTTAAATAAATATTTAGTGTAGAGTAATCCAATCCTAATTTGTTTGTTTTATTTTTAATATTCAAAAGGTAAACCATGAACATAGGCTAGTTTGTATTCACCTGTATAAGTTAGGTGTGTTTAATCTCTGGATAGTTTCACATTGATAGTTTTGATGAACCATCTACAAAAAAATAAAGAATAAAACATGTTGTCTGTCAACATTTGGGTGTTGGCGCCCCCTCGAGGCCAACCCGGTTCAGTACATATGGACGTGTGGATTGGTGATCTATTTGTCTCCCCTTACGCCGTCAGTCAATGATTATCGATTCAAACCACCGATTCAAAGTTCAACGTATAAACACTTGCAGAGAAGATGACTAAAGCAGGAGCATCATGTTTCTGAAAGCATTTTCCTTTAGAGTTTTGGCCTCATTTCCTCGCAGGAAGCCGCTCTGTGCGCAGTATGCAGCTCTTGGACATCCCAAGCGGAGCTACTATAACCCTGGGAAACCTGGGTGCCCCGGACCCGGCGAGGCGACTCACGTCCGGGTGGTGGACCTCCGCAGCGACACGGTGACCAAGCCGGGGCCGGCGATGCGCCAGGCCATGGCGCAGGCCGAGGTCGGAGACGATGTGATGGGGGAGGATCCGACAGTGAACGGTCAGAGTGTAGAAGAGGCTAAAGATGGACTTAACGGGGAGAAAGTTGATAAAAACAAATAAACACAACTACTTTGTTATTATTATTATTATTAATAATAATAAATAGTTACTCGCAAAAGTATTATTCCAACTAAAGGATCCAGACGAAAACTAAAAATTTTACTGTCGTTGCACTGATTTTACATCATACACCAACACAGGGTAGCTCTTAGTTGAAAAGTTTTCTTTCCGTGCTTAAGAAACGCATCCCCACAGCATGATGCTGCCATCATCCTGTTTCACACACATAAGACTTTGAATGTAGACATTTTTATTTCTTCCTCCTGTTAGCTGTGGCGAAGTGCTAACAGGACAGATGAGAACAACAAACTTGAGTTGTGGATCTCTATAGCTCCTCCAGAGTTACTGTGGGACATTTAGCTACATTTGTCCTTACCTCGATTATTTCTAGATGACGCATTAAATAGTTGACGCATTAAATAGAGCTTTGATTAGGGCTGCATGATATTAGAAAAACCTGCAAGAAGTGATAATATTGGTAAATATGATCAACTTGTGATAAACAGTTACTTAGCTCACAAGTGGTAGTTTCTTTCTGCTTCATTATCATTGCATGTACTTTTAAAATAAATGCACCACCTTGCTGTTACTTTGTTTCTAAAGTAGGGCTGAAACGATTCCTCGAGTGATTCAAGTACCTCGATTGTTAAAATTCCTCGAGGAAAACTGATCTGCCTCGTTATATTATGTATTATTATTTAGCGCACCGTGTTCCGGCCGGGACTTTATTTACTCTCACACTTCCGCCTGAGTTGTTGACGAAAGCTAAGTGTTAGTATTATAACGTCCAGTTTTCAAGTTCGGCCTGGGAGGATTTTATTGAGTCATGATAATGTCTGGGTTTTAGTCTTTTTCCGGGGGACCAATAAGCATCTTAAAGTGACGGCAGCGATGCCTGGAGTCCGGCGGGATTATTTATACAGATAAACGGATAGACGGAACACGGCGGCGGCTGTGCTTTAGATGCGTAGCTTTACTGAAAATACCGGAAAATAAATTTCATATCATCCCGGTCGCAACAAATGGGTAGCAAAGAGCATCATGACGTTACAGAGCTGGTAGATGTTTCTGTGTGTGACGAATGCAGATGTCAAATATGAGGGGCC
>CAEGAE010035745.1:0-30564 GCA_903067095.1 Girardinus metallicus | reverse complement strand
ACATACAAAGCCGCCCCCCCCCCCACCGCCCCCCCCCCCCCCCCCCCCCCCCCCCCCCCCCCCCCCCCCCCCCCCCCCCCCCCCCCCCACACACACACACACGCACACAATGCAGTGATTTATGGGAAACATTACAGGCAATCATGTCGAGCTGGGCCGTGTCCTTAGCATTGTTCAGCCTGTTTGAAATATGGAAGAGCCACGGTGCCCCCCTTGATACACAGATTCATAAAGATACAAGCCAGCGCACAAAAAACACAGATACATGTTTGGCTTTCTTTTTCTTGAAGTATGAATAATTATAAGAGGACGAATGCGGTACTCTCTTGCTCGCAAATGCTCAAACGTATGTATTAGTTAGAAATTTTAGACAGACCTCTGCTGCAAACACACTAATAGACTCGCACTTCTTCAGCTCAACAGTCTCTTTGATAGTGATAGTTGTTAGTTTAAAGGCAGAGAGCATCCTCAGCTATTCGCTCTGATATCATTTCAGTGCCTCAGATGTTGCTGCGGTTCTGTTTATCTTGTTTCTGTCTGGTCTCTGTGGCTAGAAAAAAAAAAGGAAAAAAAAAAAACATCTCTCAGTAAGAGCAGATTAACTGGGATGCACAAATTTGTTTTCAAAATACCCTCCTCGGCATATATTTTCACAAAGATGACAAAAAAAAAGAAACATATTGGACACCCATGGGCCGGGGTGCCACACAATAAAAACCCTGCGGCTCGATGTGACGGAGCATTCTCCACACGTATTTTGATTCAGACCATTTCGTCTTTATCTCATTTTTCCTTTCGGGGGTGTTGGATGCGGGGATAAGAAATGCTTATGAAGCTCCGCTTGTCTTTGGCTGCCAACGTCTGACGACGACCCGACCACCACTGGAACGTAGCTGTTGATCAGGCCATTGGACACGCTCGCAAGCATGAAATCAAAAAGCGGACAACTCAGAAAGATTACTTCTAAAAGAGGAGCTTGAAGATAGAAGGAAAGCACACAGACATGGAGGGGAACAGAAATGGGACGAAGCACTGATAGACACAGCTGAGAAAAATTTCAAGGCAACAAACAATTTCGGAACAGTGCGCCACAACGACCAGATCCATTCACCTGGCAGAAAATCTTCATTTCTATGTAAACTGGTTGGTAGCAGCAGGGATATTTGGGTAGAAATTGAGCATTTAAATACCATAATTTGACTTGACACACAATTCTCACCTGAAAGTAGTTTCTTTTTCAATATACTTTCCACGGTGAGATACCGCATGCGATGTTTCTAAAACTGAGCAACATCCAACATTACGGTTTCGTTCCTGCTCGTCTGGGAAACCTAAGAGGCGTAGAAGTTTGTGGCGAGAATCGTTTTCCCTCTGATTCGCCCGTGTCTTCGCCCCCTTACTGGGACTCAGTCTGATGTCATGAATAAATGCATGTCATGCCGCCACGGTGAATAACACGCCGCTTTCCCACCCAGGACGACCCATTCTCAACCTCATCTTCCTTTCCCTCCTTTGTTTTTACTCCACTGCTGAAAGACTTTAGAAGGACTTCACCCCCCCAGAGCCTAAGCCAATCATACAGTCCGGCCCACCGCTTCTCTAGAAAAGATTTGGTTGAGTTTTCTCACACCCTTGGCCAAAACTCGGGGCTGTCACGGTTGAAATCCCTAAAGTGCCAGACGTTGAATTTTTTATTTAGTCAAATGAGTGATTTCTTTCTTCTAAAAGGTCATTTTTTGTTATGCCAGCCACTGTAACTCATGCATTAAAGGATACATCTTGGCTTGAAGTTGATTTTCTTGTGATGTGTCAAATTCAAGTCTCTTGTGAGAAAGAAGTCTGGCAAAGCAGAAAAAGCTCAGACTAACCCTACAGCCTATGGATAATCAATTCCTTGGGGAAGAAGACAATGGACTGCAGACTGGTACATTAAGGCAACCTCCCTTTCTTCCTTGACGTTACCCTGCCAGGAAAGCGAATAGTTGCCTAATGTTCAGGGAGAAGTAAAGATGTGCTTTTTCTTTCTTTTACTTCATGTCTCTGTTTGAGTAGTTTTTATTCACAACATTTGCTTTAACACACAGCGACTCAAAAGGTCAGACAAATCAATTAATTTTCCTAATAGGTTGTGTATTGAGATTCGTACGGTATGACAACCTTGAGTGCAAATATTATGGTTTTTACAGTATTAACACAGTTTTAACTTGAATGCAAAGTGTAACGTAGAGACAACTCTACAGACCGCTAGATATAAACTCCAGCCACTCTGGTCACACCACTACTTTTCTTAGCATCTTGTAATAAAATCTTTAAACTTTAGGAATGTTTTTTTTTTTTTTTTTTAGAAATTGAAATCCCCTTTTGACAATTAGGTTCAAGGTTTCACTGGTCGCAAACCGGATTTGGAAGAATTTATAATCCGGGTAGAACAATATAGTTCTGTTTTAACTGGCCCATTTGGTGCTAACTTTATGTCTGACTTTATGGTGATTTACTCAAAGTGGATTTTAAAGGAGCTCTGTTCTGTGTGAAATTATCCAGTTCAGTTTTAAGATTTTTTTTTTTATATATAAAAATTACAATCCATTGGATTGATGGTGAACTATGGGGTAGAATTCAACTATTAAAATGGGAAAAATAATGGGATGTGAGAGTACTGTGATGTGAGCAGGTCGATATTGAGGCATATATTGCACATGTGGTTTAAGAGCTTATTGCTCCTGATGTAGTATTAAAGCAAAACTGAGCATTACTCTCTAAATTCTTACAGCTTGGTCTGTCATCAGAATTGTAACCGGAGCTGAACATCCAATCAAAGAATTTTAAATCATAAAGTGGAGCTGGTCAAATGTAGGCCAGACTATTTCAAAAATGATGAAATTGATCTTTGGGTTAGCACTGAGAGGAAGCTGGGTATGAAATTCCTAGAGATGTTAGCAGCTAACGGTTAGCATGCGCTATCATTGTTGTGTTCTATGGAGGATCCAAAATGCTCCCAGATAAGCATTTAAGTGTTATATGTGGGTGTTGTGGCGCTTACAATTCACCATGGAAACAACTAAATAAGTACTTATGCTTTATACTTTCACAAATAGGAGACTTAAACATTGTTGAGCCAAAATTACTCAACATGTCATAAGCTGCGTCTCCATTGACCTTAAAATTGCATAAATTGGAGATATAAGAATGAATTTGTATAATGGAAAAATGGCAATTTAGAAAAAAAAAATTGTCATTAGGTTGTTTTTTGGCTATATCAAAATTTGGATATTTGGAAAGCTGCAATTGCAGCACTTTTTCACATCACGAGTCATACGATCAACAACTGGATGTCGCTACTGGTGGAAACGACACGGAAAACTTCAGGAAGTGGTAAAAGGATGAGGGCGTGGCATGTTTTTTTTAATGACTCAACACATGATTTTAGTTGCATTTCTTATTTATTGGAAACATGTTAGTTGCAAGATGGTGTTTTTTCGACACTAAAAGAATATCGACAAAGTTTTACTCACATTTGTGATGGAAATGTAGCTATAGTAGCGTCTTAAAGCCATAAGCTAACAGCAATTGAATTAGGTCTTATTACAACTCATTTAAAACTGACATTGTATTGACAATCTGCTGCCCAACAGCAAAGCTGTTTAGAAGTAACGCTCTCTTTTCCCCCCCGCCCCCAACATTTTATTACATTGGACAGAAATGTAAGAAGTTGAGTCTTTAGCTGTGTTTCTGTGTGCCTGTCTTAACTTTGTGATGTGCTCCAGCCTTCCATTAGCATACAGATAGCATCTCTTTGTTTTTCTCTTTGAGAAAATACAGTTTTAATGGGTCTTTAAAGCAGATGAAATCTGAAGGTGGGTGCGTAGTTATTTATTTTCCTCTTGAGTGCCACTAGCACACTTTCAGGGGACGGGTGCTCAAACACCACATCAGACCTCCGTGGGGGGGCTTTGCCATGGGAGATATAGATTAAGTTTCAGGTTGGCCGAGCAGAAACCGTAATGATTCTCACTGTCTGCCCTTGAAATTACCTTCTCATCGCGTACTCGGATTGATACACAGTCGTTTTTTCCCTCCTTTCTAACTCACCTGTTTTTCAATCGCAAATTTGAATAATGGCAAATGCTTTAACACTCAGAGTGAGTGCATCATTTCAGGTTAAACCCCCGGTGGTCTTTTATATCCTGTCACAGTCTGTCAAAGCCCGCACATTTAGGCAGCAGAAACGGGACGGCGTTTCTGCTTTTGTTTCTCCCTAAACTCGGCGAGTAACTCTGAACTAGCCTCAAAAATTCCCCACAGAAGATGTCAAAACAGATTAGCTTCTCTTAAATCCACTCCCCAGATTAAATGATTGTACAAATCAAACTGGCTTTGAGGCTTTGCATAATTTATTTTTTTTTCTCTCCCTCTTTAGAAATTCTGGCTTTGACTTTTTACTTCTCTGTTGTGTTTGAGCCTTGACAGACTATTAGTCCATAAATCAATGGAGATGATGTATGAGGCACCCTGTGCTGGCGGGGTATAAACCTTTCTGTTTTCTATGATATATGACCATGTATCGTGTTGGATAAATTACAGTTTCACTAACTCCCTTTCATGTATGAGCAGAGTGTAGCATTCAGTTCATCAGTAACATGCCGAGTGTTGCTTAGCATTTAAAAACATTTTAATGGGGAAAAAAAAAACAAAACGTAATTGATGTAATACTCAGGAAATTAAGACTGAGTACCTTGAATTGAATATGTTTGATCATAATTTGTCTTGTACAGTTTTTCTGTTCCAAAACCGGTCAAGCATTGTGGTGGCAGCATTAAGTTCAAATTCAGAAATACTTTATTGATCCCAAAGAAAAAGACAGAGCACCTGCTCCTAACTGTAACCAACAGCTGGGGAATGAAACCTAAACATATTTTGGTGATGTTCGTAAATATACGCCATTTACCGAACCGTTTAAAACAGCTAACATGAAGCTTGTGGACCTCATTGATTTCTCTATACCAAAAGATTTTTGTAATCAATAGATTACCTAATGGTTTTTTTTTTCTGTTATGCTCTGTGTTAAAGTAGTACATGAGGCCCTGTGAATTCATTTTATTTTTCTCCTACATTCCACTTACATTTTTCAGAATATTTTTTTTCACATTTTACCATACTTTTTAACCCTTATTAGGTGCAAATGACAGTTTTGTTATTGATTTTTGCTGAAGAAAAGCATAATTTAAAAAAAGAATGTTTTGGGTTTGCAAATTCTTAGTTTTCATGCTAAAAGCCAGAAAATTTTGTTTTTAGCATGAAAGAAAATCTGCCTTTCAGAATTGAGCTCAACACCAAATATTCATATGTATCTTCCGCATTTTATTGTGGATTCCATTTTGTTTATTAAATTCCGTGATTTATTTGCATTCTCCACATCTCAGAAATCATAGGGTCATAAGTATACCAGTTAAGGTGACTGGAATAGAAAAATCTGAAGCATTATTATTTTTGGCAATAGATACAGTTTCTGCATTGTCACCATTTTAAGTCTTTATGCATGCAGATGAAGGAATAATAAATGTTTCATAATCTGTAGGTAACATTTTGGATTCTCATGATTCATACTGACAAGACTCAGACTACCAAAGTAAAAAGGTTCACCTTGTCAGTGAAGCAGCAGATTTCCTAAATTGCCTTTTTTTTCCCCTTTCCTGGTCTTGTGCTTTGATCTGCTCCTCTTTCAGGACACAATAGATGTGGGAATAGCCTTTCATATGGAGCTGCTGCATGCCCAAGGTCTTGCTCAGCTAAATCCGTCAATATGTTTCGCAGTAAAGACATCTCTGACTTTATTAATGTCGATCCAGAAGAAAAGGGGAAGGAAAAGTTGTTTTAAAGTTTCTACTCCCGTAAGGTTTCATCGCGCTTTTAGAGGAAGAATGGCAATTATAAAAGAAAAGATAAAAGCAAAATCTCACCAGGACGTTAATAAACATCATTCAAGCAAGGCAGCTGTCATCTTCTTTAAGCAGACATATTCAATAAATTACAATATTTTTTATATTTTTTCAGCTTTGTCACCAATTGAAGCACATTATCCACATTAACACACAGAGACAGATTCTTGAAAGTCTTTATTTCTGTTAATAATGATGATTTTTCACTTACAGTTAATGAAAAAAATGACATTTAAAATGAGAATATTACAAAAGACCAATAAAAAAAACAAACATTTTAAAATGTATCCTTAATGACCAGTTTGTTTAATACCTGGTTAGAGCCAATTTAAAAAATATATATATTTTTATTCTGACAAAATATCCTCATCTGAACACATATTCTAATTTACTGAACATGGCTGTGAATGTACGAGATTATTGTTTATGAAATAATATGATGGCATCTGACTGGGTGATCTTTACCACAGGTGGCAACACATTGCTTTCGTAAAGAAAGCGGCAAATGAGAAAACATTGGAATTCCAAATAGGTTTCTTCCAAGTTCCATGTTGCTGTAACATAAAGTAGCACCAAAAAAAAAAGGAAAACATTCATTAGGGAAACAGCCTCCCTTTGCATGAGTATATCTGCTTCCATTGCCTAAAAGTCACATCTTGTCTGATGTAATTTTTCAGCTTTCAGAGAAAGTTTTCAAACTGTCAAGAAAAGCTCTGCTGCGAGGAAGGTAAAAATAAACCTGGAGCGAACCACCGCAGGGACTGGAGCCTGCAGAGCTTAGTGCTTTCCCAATTTTAAAATTGAGCAGGACAACTCCAAAAAAAAGAGGAAAAAAACCCATGTGAAACATCATAATCAATGTCTGTACATAAAACGCATTGAGGCGCATTGTGGAACAAAATCGCTCAATAAAACCCAGATCTTTGTCAGTGATTATATTTATTGGATTTCTTGCCACTTGTGGCCACCTGCTCTCATGTCTGCACCCTTTCCTGCTACTGCTTTGTCCTTAAAGTTCTCGAATACTTTTATGAAATGACCTCATTTCGACAGTCTGTGGGTTTCTCTGGCTGTGACGCGGCTCCCCCAGCAAACAGCTAGCAGCAGCAAACCCTGTTTTACTTTTAATTATGAGATGCTGCCAGTGACATTCACAGTTTCTGCCCAAAATTCTTTCAAAACTTCCTTCTGATCAGGTAGACTGTATGAAGCTAGCACAGCTGAGAAGACATACTGTAGTCAGCAGTGCATGTTCTATCGGATTTTCAACACTGAGCAATACCAAGACAATGGATCATATCACATCAGTTTTTTTGCTTATTATTTTTGCTGTGAACGATTTGTTTTAAAAGGTTGCAACAAGGTACAGAACGATAAAGGACCTAAATAGATCCGAGTCACTCTGCAGGTTTGACCCTCTTAGATCCTTACAGGTCATCAGAGGGCAGGACGCATTTAGTTTCAACGCTCCTCAGCTCTCAAACCGATTCGCTGAAAACCTGAGAAGTGTGGAGACTGTTGGCTCTTTTTTAAATTTAACACACTGAGGCATTACCGTTTATTGCCCGTCTGCACAGCTATCCCATAAACGTCGAAGATGACTTTATCGGGTTATTTTCATTGGAGTGTTTGGTTAATTCTATAACCATGTCACATTGTCCAACATTTCACTGACAGCGAGTGGACGTACTGCTTATGTGTTGTGTATTTTTCGCCTCATTCCTAGGCTAAAAAAAAACACAAAAAACAACATTAAAAAACAAGGTACATAGTGGTGAAATGAAGCTGCTTAGTGAGTGCACTGAACATTTAAATAATTCAGAACACACTGGAGATGTGGTGAGATGAGACCCAGTTTGCACTAATCTCAGCTACCATGTTTGGATCAAGAGACATTTCACCAATAAACACCATTTGGGTGAAACGCTACACTTTGCAGCAATTTGTCTGTTTGACGGGAGGAGTTTACCATCGAGGTCATGTAACATAAACTTCTTCCTTTACCCATAAGACTAAAGATGGGCACTGGATGGATCTTTAACTTTGATAATACAAAACATAGCAATGCAACAAACAAGTACAGTAATGTCTTTGAGTGGCCTGGCCAACATAGACCTCAGTCCTACAGTCAGTATGTGGACTAGCTGACACTTTGAGTTTACAAGTAGAAGTGCAACTTAAAGGTTTCAGAGTTTTTGTAAACAGAGGTAGGTGAAAATCTCTCCTGATATGCATGAGAACCTGCCGACCAGCCACCATGTCAAGTTTTGCTAACACGTCTGACCGTGACGATTTGTGTATATCATGACCACAAATCCACCGGAACCGAACAATTTCTACCACAAGAATCATTAAAACCATTCACTTTGCCTTCTCCTCCGTTTTCTATCAACCTATCACAAATTCTTCTCATTAAAATGTAAAAAGTTTGCAGCCAGTTTCCTTCCCCTACAGTTTGCCAGGATGCAGATATTTTGTTCTCCCTGCTTGAGTCTAAATCACGAGTTGTCACAGCTCCCATCACTCGGTGAAGCTCAGGAAGAAAAAAAAAAAGAGCTTATCCTTTCTTTAGAAAAGCTGACTTTGACCGTTTTTACTATATATGCTTAAGTATCTACTGATAACGCACACTTTTTTTTACCAAATGGAGTGCGGAAAGGAAGGAAAAAAACACTGTTTGGTTATCTTTATGCAACTTGATGCATTCTGATTCTCTTTATATTGAATAGGCAGATAATTTTTTCAGTATTGAATTGGTGCCCTCTGAGAATGTCTTCACAATACAAACACGGCCTGCACACCCTGACAGTTTGACACTTCAATTTTCAACAAAATGTTTTACCTGAACTTCCCTGATAAAGTGAGAGAGATTGCCCTCATAAATATATTTATACTGTGTTGGAAAACACTGCATGCTTCCTCCTCCGTCCTTTAAGTTGGTGCTACAGAGTGTTATCTACAAAATGGAGCCACTACAGTGACGGTGTCTTTTCTGAATCCGTCTGTCTGATGAATAAAACGAACACCTCACAGCCTGACTAGTTAGCTAGCCTTAACTCTCCTCTATAGTTTCTGCAACAACAGAGAGCAGTACCAAGACAATGGATCGTATCATATCAGTTTACTTAATGTGTGTTCACTGTGATTCCTTGGACAATAAAGCCGATTCTGAGTCGTCTTTTCTTTTTCTAGGTTTGGGAAGGGCAAGAAGGACGAGGACAAGGTGGAGAGAAAGAGCTCAAGAAGATCGAAAGCTGAAGATATGCAAGCATATGAAAATGAAACCATCCAAATGAAGCAGGAACAGGAAAGGTAAGCGCAGATTCTGAACTAGCTAATGACTCCCCCCCCCCCCAAAAAAAAGGATACCTGAAGAGTTTACTCAAATAGAAGTGTAAACATAATTACCCAAAATTGCTGTTTAATTGCTGAGATTGTCTCATAGCAAATAATTCCCTTGTATTTGAGTGTATGGAGTTTAGTCAATAATGTAATTTAAGCTTCTTCTCCGTTGTCAAGTCTCACTCTAGCCGTAAATGTGTGGTAGCCAAGGTGACCATGTCTCCATAGGCAGAGTCTTCCTCTCCATGTGGGCATGAATATGGGCAGGAACATGTTGGCCATGAGCGCGCAGGATCTGTGGTCAATGTTCTGCTGGTGTCATTTTGAGTGTGTACCCTTGATCGGTCAGTTTTTCTGAAATCTCTAGGCATATTTGTCCGTTGCCGTTTGTCCTGTCCATTTGACGCTGTATGCACTCTTCTGCCACAATTGATAAAAAGTTGAGTTATCACCTGCCTTCTGCATGACATTCAAAAATGACTGATTTGCTTCAAAGGCGAGGAGAATGTGATGACAGAAAAGTGAAGAAAAATTGTAACATGATTGAATAAAACATGACGCCAATACGTGTCGCCCTTTATGCTTTGGAGAGACGGTTAACCCTCTTTATTCAAGAGAAACGTCAGGTTTTTAAGTAAATGGCCGCACATCGATTGTTTGTCAATCGATGAAATCGATCAACTTGTATTGATCCCTGTTAGGGATCATGGATCAGTTTCAGTATCTGAAAATACTTGAAGTAGTCATATTGTCATGTATAGAAGAGGAAAACACCCTGACAACCCCAAACACACCATCTTGTTTCAAGATGTATAAGATTGACATTTTGGAGTGGGCATGCCAACCTTTAGACTGTAGTCTACTAGAAATTTTTGGGGTTTACTTGAAGAAAACACTGTTTCTGCGGCACAAATCAAGAAACTCAGAGGAATTATGGAATGTGGGTTGGAATACCTGTTCACAAGAACCAGGAGCTGACTCCATGAAAAACAGATGTGGAGCAGTTCTCGGAAACGGCTGCTTATAAAACTGAACACTAGCAATTCACACGAAAAGCTAAATATTCAAACATTCTCAGGTTTGTACAGAAATTGTACAAACTTGCAATGCTGGCATTGCTATTTTTTTCCAACACTGAATTAATTTTTCTTTGCTTTCTGTGACTCAATAAGAAACGTACATTTTTCTGTCTGTTCCAGTGTTTCAGCTCAAATTGCTGTTATTTAAAACACAGTCCTACATTCTCAAGCTGGACAGACGTGGACAGTTTGCCAATATTGAAGATGTGTCTTTTCATTTCAGCAGCACATTGAATGAATCAGTTATGGATTCTAGTGACCCATGCCAATCACAGCTCTTAGTGTCAGTCCTGTGGATTCAGTCTTATTGTTTGGTGATTAACGATTAACAACCATCAACGAAGGCTGTCTCCAAAGAACACACTGTTTCTCTTGATCCCATCCTTGCGGTTTTGTGTCTTTTGATGGCATTGTGGACGTTTGGATGTGCAAATGAATGGGGCGTCACATCGACCTCGCTGCCGTGACCTCGCTCCTCACCAACATGAAACTCTCGCCAGTGAGGAAGACGCCATTGGTGGCGGGATGAATGAAAAGGCAGCTTGCCGCCTCCGTTGTTCTCCACCAGCCAAATGAACTCAGTAATCAAACTGCCGTTGGTAATGACGGCTAATTGAATAGAAACAATGGAGCTTGATAGCGCGGCCTCTTACAGCGACGGAAGAAAAGGATGGATGGTTGTTGAGAACGTAATGCACAAACACACACCCTCTCACCCCCACACGCAGAGGGAGAGAGAGACTGAACTGTCACAAAGCCTGTCTTCCCTGCTGAATGGAACATCTGGAGGTTTTACTCAAATAACTGCACCACGTCGCTTCATGGTATTGAACTGTGATTTGCAATGAAGGTCCGATCCATTCAGACTCTGATCCTCTCTGGCTGTGGGCCTGGCCTGTTTCTTTCAGTGAGCTCTGGAAACCAGCAGGCCTGTTTTTTCCCCATCCAGACCCATCTCCTTTTGAACAGCTGCCAAACAGAAAGAATCGATACAAAAACACAGTGGGCATGAGATAATGTTCGGTGCCATGGACAAGTATTCATGCCTATTGAACCTTTTTTTTTTTTACTTTCTGTTAACCTCAAACCCTTATTGGGATTAAATGTGACGAAACGGCACAAACCAGCTCATGATTGCGAAGTGGGAGGAAAATGACGGTTTTTACAGCTAAAGTCCGCATTTATTTTCACCTCTCTGTTCTCCGATGCTCATATATTGCGTCCGCTCCTTTAGAAGTTACCTATCTAGTAAATGCAGTCCTCCCCTTCTTAAAATGTAAATTCACAGTGCAAACCTACCAGGACAGTGCTGTCCACTTAAACTGAAAGGCCTAATGGAATAAACATAAATCATAGAAGAAGCCAGGAGGCCCACAGCAACGCCGAGGTAGCAGCAGATCCACTATGAAATCTGCTGAGAAAGCATCATCAGTCGCGCACATTTAATGGAATTGAACGACTAGAAAGCCGTAGTTGGGGAAAAAAAGAAAGAATCATAACAGCTTTTATTTGCAGTTTGCTTCACGTCATCTAGGGATCATGACGGAGATGTGGAAGAAAGTTCTCTATCCAGACGAGGAGATAAAAAAAGTTATTGGCTTACTGCTATGTTTAGTAGAAACCAGACATTACACTTTTTCCTGAAAACACCATCCCCACTATGAAGCATGGTGGTGGAGGCATATAGAGCTAATTTTATTCATTTGGGCAAAGCTGATGGAGGTAAACACAGGGCAATCCTGGAAGATTTGCTAAAGCAGGGCTGTCCAAAGTTAGGCATGTGGGCCAAATGCGTCATGAAAAATACTTTGGTGCAGCATGGGGTTTTTATTGATAATGGTAAAATGTGGGCCTCCAGTAAAATTGCTTGATTTAGGTTTTCCCTGTCAAGAATGTTAAATAAATACTCATAAAATTAAAATAAAAGGAGCCTTTGGTTGAAGTTGATAACAAATAAAACTAAATACATCTAGTGGCTTTTACTCCAGAGGAGACCTTAGTACATCTAATAAACATAGCTATTTGTAGCTGTTGTTTTCAAAGAAATGGTGAGGTAACAATCATTCCAGTAGGTCATACACCTAAAATTAATTTTTAGGCAAAGAAAATGGACAAAAGACGCTTTTTTCAATTGTTGAGCAGATTTGAATGTAAAAATGTGGACAAAATGTAATCAAATGTGTAAAACACCTAAAAAAAAAATCTAATTTTTATGAACTTTTTGGCCAAAAGTTAGGAACCTGCTGCGTAAAAGCTAGTAGACTGTAGCAGACATTCAGCTTCAGCAGGACAACAACAACAAACATTCAGGCAGAGCGACAGTGAAATGCTTCAGATCAACGCTCATCTGTGTGATGAAAGTCTGGACCTGCAATAGAGGATAAGAGGCAAGCCTTGGAGGTTTATGTTCACAGACACTCCAACTAATCTGACATTTAAACAATTTTGTAAATAAAATGTCCAACAATTTCAGTTTCTTGATGTACAAAACTGGTGTAAAAACACCCTAACATAGTCCATGTTAAGTTAGTAATACCACATATTAACTCAGAGGTACTAAATTCAAATGTGTTTCTTCTATTTCACAATTATCCTCCACTTTGAGTTGGTTTATCCTATAAATTCCAATAATGTGACAAAGTGTTCAAAAGTAATGAATTCTTTTCAAGGCATTGAATAAACACTGTACCTGTTACATTCTTCACTTCTGTCACGGTGTACTGCTGATTTGTCTTGGAACAGATTCTCACTCCGTCCTGTTTTATGTCCGTTCTGCATCTCTGAGCTCTTCCCATGTCTTTTTTGCAAAGACTGACCCTCTGTTAATGGAAGGGAAATCCTATTGGAAATTGCGGTTTTTAATAATAGACCAACGTGCCATAAAGCCGACATCCAAAGCATTAAGGTTCGGCACCGTGACGACTCAGACGTCCATTACCGCTTGCGTTCATTGGTGACATCGCTGTTTCGCTCTTCTACTGCGATAAATTTCTCAGTCGTAGTTGTCCACAAAAGTCATCTGAGCTGATTGAGCGTTCTTTTTTTTTTTTTTTCCCCCCTGAAAAGGAGACCGGACATTTTTGAGTGCCTTTAAGAAATGATTGAGCTCATCAATTCAGGCTTATGACGACGCTGCGTCGGAGCACTACCCACAGCTGTGAACCCAAAGTGTCTGCTCAGCCGACATTAGTGATCATTAATCCGAGCAGACAGTTCTGACAAGTGCTTCAAGTGATTAAAAACAGCAGCCAGTGAAGAGGTGGAGCAGATTACGTTATAAAAGGTTTGCTATAATAAGGAAGCGATGATCTTATATTTAAAACTTTGACCCTTCTATGATTCTTGTAATTGATGGTTTGGCCTGCAAGGCTCACAGACACAATCCATTTATTTTAGGTTAGGTGTGATCCAAATTAATATCCTTTCAGTGTCCTCTGAGCTCTAAATGATGGAGACGAGAGTACATAAAACTACACGGCTTAGTTACTGGAGCTAAGCTGTGTTGCATCACTGCCACAATGACTGCCACAATTTAGCAGTTTTTTTTTTTTTTTGCAAAGCTACTGTGCTTTGTCATTTCATGTCTCATTAAAAAGCATCCTAACCTGCACCAGGACGAATAGAGCACTACTCTGTACAAACACCTCAATTTAGGTTGATAGTACAGGGATAGGTTGATTAAGCACAATGTTGTAATGTCTAACATTTAGGCTAACGAAGAGTAAAAGTTGATTGTCCAACAATCCATTTTTGCTCTATCTTTGTAAGGTTACGCGAATGTTGGTGCCAGTATCCATCAGTCGTTGGTCATAAGGGTATAATCCTGAGACACAAACGATAAATGGCCAAAACAAACCCAAACAGAAAATGTGTTTATGCTGTGGGAGGAAGCCGGAGTACCCAGAGAGAAACCACACAAATACAGCAAGAACCTGCCAACAACTGGGGGCCAAAATGGCAACATATGTTACGTTTGCAGCTGGCGCGGTTCGCTTTCACACGGCACTGTGGTAAACTGTGTTTATACCCCTGCCTGTGGTGGTGCTGCACCAAGAACTACCAAAAAGAAACAAGAAAACCGCAGGAGGTGACACAGAGCAACTTCCGTCTTCAAGAAATGTAAACAGAAATTTAGTGAGAATTTAGCAACTGTAAGATTTTTCTCTGGTCTTTTGACCTCTTTTGTCAAAAGACCACAAGCTATTTCTCTCGCTAATGCGAGATGTGTGTTTATTTTGGTTGTATTTACCCAGAATGCCTTGCACTATAGTCCATTTTCTGCTTTCGGAGTGGTCTCTGTCATGCTTTGGGTAAATACAACCAAAACAAATTGTGGAGTACTTATACAGCAACCCAGAACAGGAACATTTAGTTTGTATATTTCCCAGAACAGGAATTAAAACAAACCTGGAATCCAGAGAAACTCTTATTAGTTTATATAGAGAAACTATTCATTACCTTAGATCAGAGGTTCCCAAACTGTGGGGCGTGCCCCCTAGAGGGGGCATTGTGCCATTGAAGGGGGGCGTGGGAAGCGGTATGGATGAATGGAAAAAACAACGATGGGGTAGTGGTGTTTGAGTGGATGGAAGAGTATAACAGGGAGTCTCTAAGAATCTCTCTACCCGCCCACACACACATTGTATAACAGGAAGTCCCCCCCCGCCCCCACGCACACACACACACACACATCGTTCAACCAGACAGCCAGAGTCTAACTCTCCCTACTTGTAATCCGTAGGGGGGGCCCAGAAAATGTTTGGAAACCACGGGGGGTGCCCAGGAGAAAAGGTTTGGGAACCACTGCCTTAGATCAACATCTAGCATTAAACTTCTTAATATCAGAACAAGCCCTAGAGAAACTCCTGTCAGATTACAAATCTAGAACAAACATAGAAAGTACCTTCTACCACAGGGGCTGGCAATTATTTTTTCCATGGGCCCGCACAAGAAACAGAAAATATTGAGGAGGGCCGAGCCAAAAGGCTGTAATCAATTCTGCATATTATTTATTGTATTTCTTTATATCAAAAAGCTGTAAATAGCATTGTTTTGACAAGCGGGCAAGACTAGTGTATGTTAAAGTTATGCAATGAAAAAGTGAGGTTGCCTTCCAAAAAATGTAATTTATTCACACATATTTCTCAAAACAATGATAGACAAAATGTTAACATTTCTACTATTTGTGACTCATATTAGTGAACATTTTCCATCACATTCACTCCAAAACACATTTGATTTTCATATACTGTTGGAAAGTTATGTAGAGGTTCCGATCATTTTAAAGACATCTCAACATTGTCTTTGTGCTCCAAACATTAAGCAAGAAACAAAATATTGAACTGTCATTGAACTCAGGGTTTCGCAGTAGTGAAAGGTAGTAAAAGGTAATAAATCAAATGAACTCAAATTAAGGCCAGTAAAAGGTAGTAAAAATGCAGGCCAGTAACTAAAGGTAGTAAAAGGTAGTACATTTTTCATAATCCCTTCAAAATATTTTTAATTTTCCATTGATGCTCACTTATTGTGTTAATTTCGTTTTTATAACTACCGTATAAGTTTTTATACGGTAGTTATAAAAAATTATAACTACCATACTGGCAGAACCTGAGCTGTCGGATAGATTCCAAGCTGCTGTGCGCATGCGTAGTGTTGGAACCGCCTAATGTGTTAAGACTAGCTAGTCATTTGCGCTTTGCCATGGGAACATGTATGTTTTCACAACTTTGGCTCGACGATCCAAGATTCAAAGACTAGGAATGACAGAAAGGCATTTTGTAAACCATGCAGGAAAAAAATTTAAATTTGACATGGAATGACGTGATGGTGATCAAATCAGACCGACCGGAGCATCTGCCATTCATCAGCAGCGGATTCCTTGTGTGAGTTGAGGCTCCACCGTGGAGCAGATCCCCGTTTCGGTTTTTGGTGCTAAACGAAGCAATCTAACTTCAAACTCAAGCTCAGCTACGAGCTAAAGTTTTAGCAGCGATGCGACGGGAGCTGCAGACAGGCAGCAGATCTTTTGACTCTAAAGCCGCTCAGAGCTGAGCTGCTCTGAACACCTCAGCAATTAAAGTAAGTTAAATAACACCAACTGCACCACTAACAACAGGTGTGAACATACTCAAAAGTGAAAATTCCACTGCAACTGTAGGAAAAGTGGTAGAACTTTTACATACAAGTTGATTATTCATTATTAGCTGATATCATTTAGACACCTTTCATATTATTGTTTACATCTGGAAATGTTGCGAAGGCAAAAAGACGATTCTTTTCCCTGCCATCCGTAGCTGGGCTGCGGTAGAACGGTTCCGGTAACTAAATGAAACCTTCTTAATTTAGAGCGGTGCGCCACAGCAAAGGGGAAATAACTCAGAAAAACCATCAAACCACTCTTTCCACCCCCTCCCCCACTGTCCGTGTCGGCTAGCTACCTGCAAACTCGTTGCCATACCAACCAACAGCTCCACTATATGTATGAGGATCCAACACCATAAAACCCGCAAACGTTTCCCACACAAAGGGCAACGCATTCAGTCCTTAACAGTTTCATATTTTCATGCTCGATGTTTATTTTGTGATTATAAAATGATCATCTGAACACAGCGGTGGCTGCTCTAATTGTAACGACGATCTGATAGAGTTGGTGTGTTGGTCACCCAAACACTGAATTTCGCTGCACATGGACATTTGTTTATTCAAACCTTTCAATGACCTGTGAAATATGATAACCTTGAACCTTGTTATCCAGTTGTTCTAGTGTTGACAATTAGTAGCAAACTAATATTCTATTGAGAATAAAACATTGGCTTGTGAAATTGGAATGTCAATGCATTTACTGCTATTCTTTAAAAAAACCAAATATCCTAAGTCGTATGGTTTTAGGATAAGCATTAAAAACAGAGCTTCCTGTTTTTAACGTGAGGTTTTGGTCAAGATAAAGTCACAATTAGACCTTCAAATAAGTGGGATAAAGTTTTGTCTTACGTGAGCCGTCATCTTACATGGGTCAGTGAACCGATTGCAGCTTTCTCGCAGATCATAGATTATCAATCTATTAAAGGTTTGACCTGCTGATTTTGATTTTAGTCAGTGCCATTTTTTTTGATTGAAATGTTGCTAAATATAGGAAGAAAGTCTGAGTTGGTAACAGTGGGGTCACTTTTGATAACTACAAGCTTGCAGACAGGATCTAGTAGGCCGGTCTATCAGTCAAACCTCTCACTTTATCCCGCATACCTTTTAAAAGTCAGACATTTTTTCTGTAAGATTTGGACAACCGTCTGTGGTGACACCTGCCTCTTTGCATAAGAGGAAAGTGGCTGATTTATAGACCTTTGCTGAAGTAGAGAAGATCAGAGGGTGAGATCGGCTTCACGTAAATATCGACCGATCACTTATCTCCCAAAATTGAGGAAATCGGCTCAAAATTGACTCGATCTGATCAAAGATCCAGAGAAACCCCTACTAGTTTATAAATTACGGACTACTTATTAAACATGGGGAACCAATACGTAGTTCTGTACTTTTACCTTGTCTTTCTTTTGGTTGGTTGCTTTGTTTGTATTTCCTTCTAATTCATGTAAAGCGCTTTGAATTGCCTTGTTGCTGAAAATGTGCTATATAAATAAAATTATCTTTGCATTCGATCTGCACTAGAGTTCACTTCAACCGAACCGAGACCTAGTTTTTTAGGTGGACCAGAGTTTCATTAGACATTCACACTGGCCCAAAGGAAGCTGGATTTTCTATGCATACAAACTAAACATGGCTGGTGCGAACCCTTTGGGGTGTAGCTTGTCTCAGCAGAGCAAGCCAGTATTCTGGTTCTCTTTCGTCTGCGGACAGTGCCCATAACACTTTCATCTGACTGGCTCATGTTGGGAGGCCAATGGATTCAACAAGTTCCCTGATTGCATCCGTAGCGACAGCCGGACTTATTCATCCAGTAACATCAGGGTGAAGAGAAAGGATGAAAGACACACAGGCGTTGGTCGGACTTCTATCAGTCTCTGGCTTATCGCTGCACATTCCAGTCCTGAAATTTAATTTTTCTGTCCAAAGTGATTGGACAAAAAAAAAAAAAAAAGAAAAAATGTGACATTGTTCCGTCTCCATTTTCTGCCTGGGCTGAGCACCATTTTCTCTTTCTCTGAAGCGGCTGATTATGATGTCCATTCTCTGTTATCTGCTTGGCTCTGCTTGGCTTCTAATCAGCGACCAGCAGTCCTCTGCCACTCCTTTTGTTACCCCTGCCTGGACTACAGCAGAGCTCATCATTGTTCTTCTTTTTTTTTTCTTTATTCCAAGAAAGAGACTTCGTCTTGTTTCTTAATAGACTTCAAGCTGACTCCAGGCAAACACAACCTGACCCCTTTTTCTAAACTAGTCAGCACAATTTGCTTTTACGAAAAAGGACAACAAAACAAACCTCGATTAGGGATGAGAATTTGCTTTTCTAATTACCAAAAGAGTGAAAAAGCAATCTGCCTTGGGGAACTCTTATTTTATTTTATTTTTTTCACTCTTTTTGCAACCAGTGATACTGTTCCACTTTGTCAAACTATCTCATTATTTTCGAGCGTGGCGTCTGCATCTCATCTGCAGAGTGAGTTCAGAGGAAGGTCTAACCGGCTGATTGAGAAGAGTGACGAGATTTGTAATTATATTGATACCTACAGGAAGTTAATATGATTATTAACACCAGAAAACAGAACAATTATCTCCGTGATTGCGTTACGAGCCCGGTTTCGACGCCGTGATGGGCCGCTCGAGGTTTGTGATTCTGCACAGGCGGCTGCGTGCGGAGCCATTTGCCAGCCTTTGATGAGATTCAGATTCATTCTGCCCTCCACCTGCACTTCGGAATACTGCGAGCATGTTCTGATGAAGGCGTACTGCAAATAAAAACCTATTTCACAAATCTCAATTTAAGAGTACAAGAGTAAATACATTTTGTTTCATCTGCCGAATCAATCCACGCCGAAGAGGCATGCCTTCTAACTGCTAAGTGTGCTGACTTGAGAATGAATAAGAAATAAAGACGACGTTCCCTTTTCACTCTTGTGTCGCTTAGCGTGGATGAAACTCTGACAGAAATATGGCGATGGAGCTCGCTAGCTTCGCTAGATCAAAACATTTTTTCTGTTTGCTCAGAATTGGCATTTAATTAAGGCGGAGAGACCTTAAAAAAAGATTTAAGGTCTGTTTTTGCAGCACAGAGCCAGTAAGAAGCTTTCAAAAACAGGCATTAATAGGCATTACAGAGGCAGTGTGATATAAGCTCAACTTTATTGAGCTTTACATCAAATTATAATGTTATTTCCTCATCAAAAACATTACCTTGATTCTTTCGTGAATGTTTGAAAAATCTTTTAATTTCCATGGCAACCATTCATGGACCTAGCTCCACCTTCTACACGCAGCTCTTCCTCAGAGCTGCAGTTTCCAAGCTTCCGAGTTTCACTCTCATAGAGAAGCCCTCCTTCATGACTCTCCCAATCAGCTCCTTCAGACTAGCCAGCAGTAATTAGCAAGCACCTGGTGGAACTGGGCTTCAGCTGAGCTCATTATAGGAGCTACTTCTCAGTGCAACACTGATAAAATGTTGTTAAACAGTTAATAGAGGACAGATGTACTGACTTCCCTAAAGTGAAGTTTCAGAAAGAGCAGGAGTTTCTTAAAGCGATAGAGGCCCAATTTCAAAGCATGAAATCACAAAGTCAAATTTCAAACATACAGCAGTTTTTTTTAACAACTGAAGTTACCATAGTTACATAGTTGTGCTATAAAATTGCTCCATATGCCTGGAAAACACATGGTACTCTCCCACTAATATCATTTTTGTGGCTTTTAAACATATATTTAACCATTCTTTATTAAGGGTAAACAGAAAACAACAGCAAATTTTAAGTTGAAGAATTTAAGTGCACAAGTTTGAATTTTTTTTTGTGGGTTTTCTATCATTCAGACATGGTCAGAAATTACACATAAATAGATATACTAAAATCATAGTCTCCATGAATATAGAGGTATGTATTTCTTGGAGAGTATATATTCTTGATGCTTTTTGTTGGCAGTAATATTCCACCCTCATTACTCTTACTGAGTATTTGACTAATCTTCAAGTGAGAAAATATAGTTTTAATAAGTTGGTTGGTTTTTTTTAAACCAACCAAACGGCTTTTAATCGTAGTCCAGGATTTTTAAGTCCAGTTGAGGTCAAGGCCATTTGAGGAACTTTATTTTTAATGTCTTTCCTACATGGTGAGAGTTTGGGGTCTGTTTCTTGCTTAATTTAACATCCAGTTAAATCTAAGGTTAAACAATATAACCCCAACTTCAGCACCTTCAAATGTCAAGTCCGACTTGAGTGAGCAATTTTCATTTCTCAAATTTGTTGAAGTTGTTTTTTGTCTGGTGTTACGTCCACAAAGGGCACAACACATTTGAGTACATGAGGCAAGAACGAGGGTTCAAGAAATTATTTTATTCTTAAACTCTCTTGAACTTTTCTTTTGGTTCAGCTGCTTTGATTTTCTGTGAAGAAAAACAGAGAGTTAAACACCCTCAGTTCCTCATGTCCCAAAAAAAAACAAAACCCCAAAACTATCAACATAAAGTTGAGCCTGGTGAGCCGATAAAAAAGAACAAAATGGTACAGCAGGGGGCCGACTGTATACAGGGCCGTCGGAGCCCCTACTAGTACCGGACTAACGCCAAAAAACGAATCTACTGAAAAGAAAGGATCGAAAACAGGACAACCGGTCCCACCAGGCCAAAATCACAACAAAAACAGTAAACAAACAAAGGCTAACAAAAATACCACGTCAGGCTGGAGACATCAGCTGCGGCCTACAGCGACCGGAGACGTGCGCGCACCGCGTCAGGACACATCCTCTGTGGTGGTGGTGGAGCGAGCGGAAGGGCGGATCTCTCAAACATGTCGAAACCCTGCCTCTTTATGGGCGGACCAACAGCGCGACAAATTAACATAATCAAATTAATCACCAGAAATAAGAAATTATCCAAACTCCAAAATATATTAACAAAAGTCATTCAACTAAAGTCTATACAAAACAATGTAGGGAAAAAAATAGGCAAAAATAATTACAATGTGCCCGAAGCACATAAAATCTGGCCATGCTCCAATGCATCTTGAAAGGATGAAAATGAACAAGACATTTCTTTCCTTTGTCAGTGTGTCGACGTTTCACCAACGCTCTAATAGCTTGGCATGGTCCTTCACACTGTGCACGTTCTAAATGACTTTTTTTAGTTGATATGGACATGTTGGAAAAAGAGAAGAAGGGTGTCATCTGCGCGACATAATCTTCTTAAAGAAATGTTTAGTCAGTGAATTAGAGGCTGAACTTGAACTGCCCTGATTGCCTTAGCATTAGACTGTCTAGACTGTCTATTTACCAAGAGGAAATGCCATTCCAATACAAAGTCATGAAAGCTTAAACCTTAATGCAATTTTTCCTCTTGTTCAAAGTTCAAACACTTGAAACTCTGGAGCTAAACTAGGAACTTACTCTGTTTTTTCATCAATTTGATTAAATAACCAAAAGCAAGCCTGCAGTTGGGTACTTTATTGTCCCATTATCTACTTTAAAGGGTTAGTTTTGAAATCACATTGCTTTCTTTGCTAAATGTAGGCTGTAGTTAGAGGAGAAGAAGACAGGCAGGTAATTGGGATTGTACAGTAATAAGGTGTTTGGCGGGGGCCAGACTTTCCTGGGTGTTAACATAGTGGGCCATTAATTGGCTAATGGAGTATATGTGGTGGAGAACAGGGGTGGTCTCTGAGGAGAAAGTGGAGGAAGGAGAGGAGTTGGCAGTGAAGCTGTTACAGGTTGCTGAAGTAAAACGCTTTTGAGGTCTGAGGCTAATGAGCGGAAAAGTGGTCCACGCATTCCACCACTCTTGTTCTGCTTTTAGGACAACTTTATTGTTCGACGTATTTTTTTGTTTTGTTTTTCAAAGCGTTTTGGTAAATATTTGGAAATATGTTAGCGTAGAACAAGATTGCAATGTTTGCGTTTCAAAATTTTACAAGTACAACTTGGTTGTCAATTCTACAAAATAAAATGTGCACTGAAACTGCATCATTTTAATTATAAATAAATATCAGTCTTAAAATACTGCTGCATACATCCCTATGTTCTAATATTATATCCATTACATGTCCATTTAAACCAGGCTATCGCATATTTTTTTTTTTTTCGGACATGTTGAAATATTTGCTGCCACCGTTTGAAGACACGATTTAAGAGAGATAACCTACACCTGTACACAGTTTGAGTGATACACAAATGCCACAATACGGACCCAATTATAACATTATATAATCTTGTGCTACACTATTCAGACACCCTACACTAATGAATACTCCTTTACCTCAGCATGCTAAATGCTTGAAGTGGTTGCAACAGAACGGCAGTCTGATCTACTCTCTCAATAATTTGGTTAATAATTATTTGAGCACTTGGTGGCGCTCACAGACACTACAGACAGTACAGTACAGTACAGATTATTGAACTGTTACTGCCAGATGATCAGGGAATTAGTAAGTATAGGAAAAAAAAACAAATGAGACCTAGCAAAAGTAAATGATTCTTTAACAAACCATATATTTTTCAACTCAATTACGTGCAAAATTTCTGTGGACAATAAAGGTTTATCTTATCTTAATATAGACCTATGATTTGTGGCGAGTTTAGTTTCAGAATACCTGTGCATGCACACTTCGCCACCAATGCCAGGAGAGGACTTCGCTATCGGTATTAACAAGTGGTTTTATCTTCTAAAAGTGATTTTTTTTTTTAGTAATGAATAATTTGCCTAATAATTACCTGATAACTTTGCAGCAATCAGAGCTTTAAAGATGGTCAATTTATTATGGAATATAAAAGAAATATCAAACAAATGTTCTAAATGAGATGGTGATATTATGGCAAAAGTAACATGTTCTGTGTATTCCACAGCTTTAAACCCAGTGTACATGTACCATTGAGAAACGAAGCACATTTAAAGAGACACACATGCTTCAGAGTTTAAGTTCATACTTTTTTGCCCATCTTGTTTTCAAACAAATAGTTATGTAAATATGCATAATGATGTTTGAATATGAATAAGTTTGAAAAAAATAAAACTAAACTGACCTTGATAGTATTTGATTTTCTAAAAAAAAATCCTGCTTTGCCTTCACATTTCAAACATTAGCAATTTTTATGTATAGTTAGATATGAAACATCATGACCAGCAGTTTTCAATACATTTTGTCTTTATAAAGTTAATTTGTAGTTTGACTTATTTAAAAATAAACTTGGCACAAACACCTTTCTGCCTGCTGAACTGTGAGGTATGAGGTATGCCACTCAGTCACCCACTTATCTTCTTTTATTACTCTCCCTCACGCCAGTGAAATATTTCCCTTCAAACATGCAGGGAAAAATACTGAATGTTTAAACGATTTAACACAAACTGGATCTAAATAAAACAATGACATTTGACGGCCACACGACTTACAAGTCTGTTTATTGACTTTTTTCATGTCAGACTCCAGCCTGGAAAGGAAGTTTCATCTCTAGCTTAAAGCCATTACTCCAACCCTAAGGTCAGTAAGACTGTTTTTCATGGATCTGATTAGTCCATAAAACACCAGAGGCTCTTTAAATCCCAGGGGAGTGACGTGAACCTGCAGTAACATCATTCCCGACAGAGAGCTGACATCATTCTGCAGGTGGAAAACCTTGTGCAAAGTTTGGGTTTTTATGTCATTTCTTGCCCTTTTTTTTTTTTTTTCAAAATAAAAAAAAGCAAAATTAAAGCACCCCAGTTTTAACTATCTAAATTGATCATTTGTTATACTATACCGCCTTTTCAAATATTCAAAAGAACAAACAGAATGGCTCAGCTCGTCGCTAAAGATGACAGCACATCTTGGAGCGTTGCATCAGCCTTCCAAATCTCATTCTCCAGATAATACCAA
Source organism: Girardinus metallicus (assembly GCA_903067095.1). Classification (NCBI taxonomy): domain Eukaryota; kingdom Metazoa; phylum Chordata; class Actinopteri; order Cyprinodontiformes; family Poeciliidae; genus Girardinus; species Girardinus metallicus. Next base: position 6,208 of record CAEGAE010035745.1, on the reverse strand, counting down.
GAAAATAGGATTCCGGGCGGTTAGGAGTAAACACGGCCGCCTATGGACAGGATGTGGGAATTGGGTTAATCTGGCACTGAAAAATGGTGATTGTTTGAAATGTGATTACTGTTATTAAAACACACAGACCTGGGAGAGCCAGTCCTGCAGGGGGAATTGTGCTGTGCTCCAAACCTGCCAATCATCTTCGAAGAGCAGCAAGGGGGGGAGGTCAGAGGTCAGCTGTGACCTGAGGTAACGGGGAAGTTTTAGCATTAGGAGGCTGCCTGTGCGTGCATGAGTGCGTTCCCCATCTTAGTGCATCCAACATCTGGAACCAGTGAACGGTTTGGTGACTGCTGTTGCCGGGGTCACCACAGTGAAAGTTTAGCCGCCCCCCGTCGCCCCCTTTTGGCTGTCCTCGGCGCTCCTCGCTCTGTATCTCTCTCTCCCCTCCACTGTCCTCTCCATCTCCTCCTGCGGTGCCAGAGCTGCTCGCTTACATGCAGCGTGAGTCTCGTTAGCTGCAGACAGATGGGCTTTCGCATGGAACCGTTCTGTGCGACAGGAAAGGTCTGTGAAAGGCTGTGTTGTGTGGCAGGTTTCCCAGGGGTGGAACAACATGGAAGGGGGCATGAAAAGAAGAAAATCAGATTTCCTTCCCACCTTCTCTTATGTGCAATGCTAAGAAACTGATCACTATGAGGCCTCGTTTTGCTTACTTGTATAAATGCGCGTTGCAAAAACATAAAATACCACCGAGTATTTTTGTTCTAGTTCCTAGTGCAAATAACTTACACTTGAAATAAGACCAAACTAAATTGCAAGTAACTTTTCAGCTTGTTTTAGGTCAATAATTCCCTAATACTGATTTAAAAAGTATTTGTTCCATTGGCAAATTATTTCACTTATAACAAGGCATTTTTCTAATGTTATGTGAAATAATCACATAACATAGAACAAGTACTTTACTCACTTAAATTAAGGAATTATTTCCTTAAAATAAGCTCCTATATCTTGCTGAAAAGTTAGTTTTGTCTTATTTCAAGTGTACTAAGATATTTGCGCTAGAAACTAGACCAAAAATACTTGATAAGGTTCTGTGTTTTTGCAGTGTTTACATTTTGAGACTGACTTCTTTTTCCCCTCATGCCTCATTGCAAAAGAGTCAGTGTTGTGGCACAGATGCTCCGGGGTGCAGATGCTCAAGTGTTAATAAAGGGGCACCTTGTGCGCCACATACGTCCGCCGTCTGCTTTAGTGGTGTGATATTTATTTCAGCCCATCATCTACATTTTAAATCAAGAGCCATTTGTAGTCTGATGCAGATGTTTAGTAATGTTCAACAGAACAGAGTCAGTCAGTCACGTTTATTTGTATAACACATTTCAGCAACAGCGCAGTTCAAAACCCTTTACGTCATAAAAACACAAAAATAAAAAGCCATTAAAACAACAAACAGTCACCATTTGAGAAACCAGTAACAAACATCACGTTTGTTTCAAGCGCCATCATCAGAATCATCAATACACGTCCAAAATGAGGGTCAGTGTTCCATTTATTATGCAACTTCAAAAGCAACTCTAAGCAGGTGGGTTTTGAGCCTTGATTTAAGGGAACTCAGTGTTTCAGCTGTTTTGAAGTTTTCTGGAAGTTTGTTCTAGATTTGTGGTGCGTAGAAGCTGAATGTGTCTGTTTTGTCTGGCAATATTTCAAAATATGTGAGGCGGTGGTAATATATGTTGTTAAATCCAGAAATGCTACCTTAGGCCACACACTAGAGACTGTAAATTTTAAATAAGACTTTAGAAGGGCACTTTTTCTGTTCAGAAGAAAAAGGTGCTCCAGCACCTCCTAGTGCCTGTCTGCCTCTAAAACTCAGGATGAATGGAAGCTATCTGTTAACAAGAATTTTCAAGTCATACTAAAGATTCCCTATTTAATTTAAATGCAGAGTGTCTCAGCTGCTCCAACCAACAAATATTTACCATCATGTAGCACTGACTACATATTATGGTATACTTTAGCTGTGGTTATTGGAGTAAATGAGACAAATGTAAATGTAAGCTATACAGCTGTGCTTCTTTGGGGGGGGGTCTTCTTCAGGTTTCGTGTTTTATCAGAAGTAAATTGAAACATCCGTAACATGTGTGTCATTTTTTATACATTCTGTGTCTAACACTTATCCTGATGACGTTCGTTCCAGAATCCAGGCCAAAACGCGGGAAATTCGGGAGCGGCAGGCGAAGGAGCGGGAATACGCCGAGATCCAAGACGTAGTCAGCCGCACCTTCAGCTCGGACGAGGAGCACACCTACGCCGGCATCGGGTCGCTGGGCTCGTCTCAGGACAGCGGCAGCGTCGACCCCTACGGTCACCACTACCACCTCCCTCAGAGCCCGCAGAGCCCTCGATCCCCTGTCAACCCACAGCACAACGGACCGCCTCTGGAGGCGCTGTACGCCCAGGTCAACAAGCACCGCAACAGACAACCCGCGGCTCCCGACAGGTAAGGAACCAAATTCAGATCCCGCTGGTCATCTGAATGAGACCTACCAGCCTTGCTCCTCCGCAGCTCACTGATTTGCATCAGTCTGGGGGATTTACATCTCATCTATTATGCATAGATGAGATGGTGTGAGTTCATTTGTTCATTTTTACTTGGCAAAGACGAGACACGGTTCACAGATCAACGCTGAATTTCACACAGGATTTTATCACATGCTTTATCTACAGGGAATTCCTCAGAGCAGGCTGGTAAAATCCAGAAACAAAGTAAAAAGAACATCAGAATCCTATCAGTAATTCTTCATGTGGCAGAATATATTATCTAGCGTCGTCTCACTTTCTTTTTTTTTTTTTTTTTTCATTTCGCCGGGATCACAGGTAATCTCCTTGGAGTCTCGTCGCACAGTCACGTCTTTACCTTGAACGCATGTGCAGCTGATGGCTTCAACATGCCAATAAAATAGTAAATCTACAGTTTATTAGGTTGAAACACCATAAAGTTGCTTTCCTGTTCCAATAGGAAATCACCCAATATTTTAAACTACCCGCTGCTAGTCGGCAGCCACTAAGAGGTCGTTACACAGTTTGTCGGCTCAGTGGCTTCAGATCTCTGTTTTGCCTTCGCGCTGGAGATGATCCAATCTGTTTGGAAGGCGTAAGAGAGATGAGTGTAATGTCGGGGAGAACTTTTTGCAACAGATGCTGTAGGGCTGCTTCAGGCAAATCGGTAAGTCGTGAAGTTGTCGGGTCATGTCAGGAAAGTTTTCCCAGAACATTCTTTCCTGTAATTTGGTTTATTTTTTCCATTTTTACTTGGCGAAAACGAATTACCCTCGACCTTATAATATTCATTAGGTTAACTTGCTAAACCCTAATGCCCTTTTCTCTTTCTGAGTTGACGTAAGGTGCGTTTATTGATACTCATCGGGGGGGGGGGGGGGGTCAGTGGACCACTGGTCTACTGGTCTTTCCAACTTTTGGAGGACTGGATAATACCCACCTCTGGAGACTGACATGTGTCTTTGGCAGTGTAGTGACCTTTTTCTACTGGGCGGTGATTGGAACAGTGTTTTACTGTGTGCGCGTGTGTGTGTGTGAGACCAGGAAAGAGCACCTCAGGATAAGTGGCTGGATGTTTTTAAGAGGATTTGAGGAGGAAGGATCTTCATCCTGCAACCCTCATGGGACAGTAAATATAGAATAACAAAGCCTTGTATTCAATCCGCATGGGGACGTACCCAGTATTTCACCAAAAGCTAAAGATCCACTTCAGCTATCTTCTCTGTACCAACTTTCAAGCAGCTGATTACGAATACGTAAAGAAAATACAATGATTGTCTGATCTGAGCTTGTATTTCAAGTTCTTTTTCCTTTTCACCAAAAAAGGTTTTCATTAAAGAATCCATTTTCTTTTGTTTTACAAAGAAAACATCAGAGAAGTACAACTTTCCACGTCTCTCTTTACATTCTTTTGTAGTATCTTGTTTCATATGTTACATCTTTATTCTTTTTTTTCACGTCTTTGAAATTTTTCCGATTTGAAATAACAATAAAAGTATAACCTTACAGCTTCATATAGATGATAATGTGACTGCAACAATAGCTACAAAGTTCAACATATTTTAGAAAGTAGCATATAATTGTGAAGAGGAAGGAAATTGATGGTTTGGAAAATTATATGAAGAACATTTTAATTCAACTTGAGCCTGACAGTTTTGCCCATCTTTGGCAACAATTACCAAAGATGGCAAGTGTTGCCTACCTACTGACTCAGATAGAGTGGTTAGTTCTGTTTTTAGTCTGAGTATGATGGAATTTTAAAATTAAAGGGTCTTATAGTCTTTAGGAGGTTTATGTTTACGGATAGATATAAACCTGGATAGACGAAAATGGCAAAACTTGCCCATCTTTGGCAAGACTAGTATGTCAGGGGTTGTAATTCTGCTAGAAGGTGAACCTCCACTCTAATCTTAAGGCTTTCTTTCTAGTTTTCCTCCATACTTGTTTAGTACTGCGTTCTGTCTCCGTCTTCTGTCCATGGTTCTGTTAGTATTACGCCACCCTGAAGGATTTTCATACAGACAAGAAAGCTCAATATGTTCTCATGGCTTAGTAATAAACTGTAAATGGGATTTCTTATGGGATTTCTCATTCTCAACAATGTCTTGCTTTAAGCCGTTCTTCCTTAATGGCCAGATTTATGGAGTACGCACATTATAATTCTCTCACCTGATGTGTCATTAATGTCCGATTCCTTCATGAAACAGCAGCAGTTTTAGAGAGATTCCTGGTATTGTACTGGATTTTGGGGTGTCACAGTAAAGAGGATGAAACATATACATTGTTAAACTTCTATTAGCCAAAATATTTCTAAGTCATGTGTCATTTACCTCCCACTGCTGTCCTCTGTCATAAAATTTCAAAAACAGTGTCCTTATCACTGCAATAATGTTTAATTGTTTCAACTTAAAACAACACATCAACAGTACATACAGCTTATGCTGAAATGTAAAAAAATTTAAAAGGGGCTGAATATTTTAGCAACAAATTATATTTCTTGTTTTACCTGTTTTGAAAGCACTTTAAATATGCATATCTACCAGCTATTTGCAGGTTTATTTCCATATTAAAACTTAGCGTTTCATGTTAATTATATGCAGAAGCTTCTGTTTAGTTTCGGCTGTAAGCTTTGAGTATTGATTGCTGTATGTGGAGCTTATTTGCAGGAACGGGATTAACTTTTCTGAACGTAGCGATTTGATTTCAAATATGCACAACGTGTACGACACTTGGGTTTTCGCTTTGCACCCCCTCTCGCTTTGCATATCTTATGTATGCCAGCCCAGCTGTGTGCCTGCCTGCAGTATTTGTCTGAAATACAATAACATCCACTGCTTCTTGGTTCCCTCTGTTTTTCCATTTACTGCTTTCAAAAAGGAGCCAGAAGCATATTTGGGTTTAAAACTCCCGTCACTTGCCTATCATAACCAACGTAAACAGCAATTTGAATTTCTAAATTAATCTTAATGGAACTGTCAAGTTTAGAGCTCCCATAAAACAGAATTTGCAATTATTTCCGACCTTTCCAACACTCACGACAACAAACATGAGTTAAAACCTTTTCATTCATATTTTTGTTGCATACTCTTTATTGCTTTTTTTGAAACTGCAATAATAACATAATTTGTGCAGGTGAAGATATACGGAAAACAGGTTTATGTTTTACTCAATAGACCTGTAACATTACATGGAAATCATATGTCCCAATTAACCCAACTTAAATGTACTTACTGGTGTCTAATTGCAATTTGACTCCATGTTAACAGGACTAATTTAAACAGTTTTAACAGACTTTAAGGTAACCAATTCAACTTATTTAGTATTCACAACTTTTTTCTCTATTTTGATATATTCTTGTTTTATTTCCTAAAATTTCAGAGAGTGAAGCCAGGATAACAGGTGCAACTTGCTACTTTGGCATATTAAATTGCAATATATTACAAAATATTTGTTTTCAGAGTAGATGCCCTCACAACTGCAGTGGCCTCTCATGTCTGAGAAAGGATATGATTATTATTACTTCCATGAACTTTTTCTTTTGTGTATCTGATGAAAACGGGGCTGCACAGTGGCGCAGTTGGTAGAGCTGTTGCCTTGCAGCAAGAAGGTTCTGGGTTCGATTCCCGGCCCGGGGTCTTTCTGCACGGAGTTTGCATGTTCT